>JAQJVL010010991.1:0-10353 GCA_035578905.1 Stictocephala bisonia
GACTGGCTCTCTAAAGGCACCTGATCTGTGGGTTGAGTTATAATACTAGTAAATATACAGGGCGATTAAGAAATAATGACCTGACTTTAAATAGCTATACAATATTTATTAGAAACAAAGGCTTTAACCAAACATACAGGACATTACAATACTCACAAAAGAATGAAGTTTATGAAATGTATAATATATGTTCATTATGTTCTCTGTTGGCAGCAAAGATGACATCTAGTGTACTGTTGTATTTGTCCCAATCATTTAAGAAGAATTTTAAGAATAAGAATATATTTATTTTCTCGAAATATATACATAAAATACATATAATTACATTCAAACATAAAAAGGTTTCTTCTTAATTCTCTGTTAACAAAATAAAACTTATACTACTAGAACAAAACCTTTCATAAATTACATATTTCAAGAAAATACTAGGACCTCCTAAGGCAATGCCTGTTTTAGAGGTTCCTTCTTTTCAAATAAATCTTAATATGCGCATGAGCAAATAATATTAATTTAAAATAAAAAATCCCAATTCTTCAAAATATAAACACTAATATAAAAACATAAATAGCTTAAACCTTAACTCTAAATTTAATGTTATCCTAACCCTAACAGTATAGCTATATAATACAATAATAGGAAACAAAATAAAAACGAAACAATTTATGACTAACCAAATATCAGGTCTTGGTTTGACTTTGGTCAAAGACCGGGCGTTTTCCTCAATCCCAAGTATTCGCCGACAAACAAAGTCATGAGTCACATCCCATCCCTTTCCGCCATCTTCCTGCCCTGCCCATAATTAGTAGACACACCCAACGTGTCCCATTGTTGTTTGTCCAAGAATTTATTCAGTTAAAAAATAATTGTTAACTTTCCCAAGTCTGCCAAATATGTATACTTTACTATGTTATCTGAAATAAATATATGATACAGTGAATAAGTATTTATAGGGTATTAAAATTTATACGATTATAAATGAATAATAAAAATATGTTTGAAAGTGTATTGCTTTAAACTTGAATATTTACAAGGTAATCTATACTTTCTTGCTTTAATAATCAATTTTTTACTTTGTTGGAAAATAATTTTATATTTTTCAAATTTTGCAGAACAATTGGTATTGAGTTAAACATTTTTGGTCCCAGAAATAAATAACTTTTTGTATAGAAAGTGAGATTTGGTTTGGGAACCATAAATACATCCTTTTTTCTTAGCTTAACTTTATATATTTCGACAATTTCAGGCAAATTTCTCTTCATTACATAGTACATTTTTAAAACTTTATGAACAAACATATATTTTAATGGTAAAATCTGTTGTTTTAAAAATAAATGATATGATGCTTCCATTGTTGCTTTCTTACAAATTATTCAAATAAACTTTTTTTCTTGTATAAATATGTGCCTAATATTTGATTCATAAGTCCCACCCCAACAAAAGAGCCCGTAATCTATTCTACTATGTACAAGGGAAAAATATATTACTCTCAATGTTTGTTCACTACAGATATTTTTTAAGAAATAAAAATATCTTAACGTTTTATTAAGTTTATTTTTTAAATTTTGAACATGCATTTTCCAATTAAGCTCTTCATCAAGAAAAATTCCCAAATATTTAATATTGTCTGCCTGCCCAATAACAGCACACTCCGTACAGCATGTCTTACTACATAAGCATTTTGTACAATTGTATATAATTTCATTTGTAAAGAAGACTCTTTGTCTTAAACTGAAATTGATAAATTTTGTTTTTTCCGGACTTAACAACATATGGTTGTCAGAGAACCACCACTGTAGTGCTTGAAAGTCGAAATTCATAGCTTCCTCAATGTCATTCCAATTATCTTTCACATAGCATAAAGCAGTGTCATCCGCAAAGGATGTTAGTTCACCATAAAATTTTGCATTACACAGATCATTTATGTAGATTAAAAATAATAATGCACCTAAAACTGACCCCTGTGGTACGCCATATTTTACTATACCCAAACAACTAAATGAATTTTTAATTTTGACACACTGCTTTCTATTTTCTAAATAACTTTTAAACCAATCAAAAACCACCCCTCTTATACCACATTTGTATAGTTTTTCAAAAGTATACCATGATCAACACAATCAAAAGCTTTTTTTATATCCAAGAAACTTGCACTTACTTTTTTGTTCATATTTATCCCATTATAAACATTACTTATAAAATTGTGAAGGGCAAGTTCAGTGTTTAACCCCTCTCTAAAACCAAACTGTGAAGAACTAAAAAACCTGATTTTTTCAATCTGTGCTAAGGTGTCTATAAGAAATTCAGCTATCGACTAGATGACATCGATGCTGAAAATTGAAGATATATTGAACAATTACCATACATTTTCGTGAACTTCATTCTGTTGTGAGTATTTTAAGTCCAACACGTTTGAGTAACATCTTTGTTTCCAATAAATATAGCTATTTAAAATTGGGGAGAGCGACAGTGGAGCGCCTGGCAAAAACTAATAAAACTGTCAGCCAAGAAATACCACAACTGCGACAGTGGAGCGCCTGCCCTTGAGGCGCTCCACTGTCGTACCCTCGCGGGTCCAGTGTGACAAGGGTTTGACAAGTGTTCAAAAACTAAGGGCTCTTGATATATATGGTGAGATTGTGTTCAACTTGAGAGCAATCTAACAGTAGGCGATATGTATTTTTATTAAAATAAGCATACATGTTACAGTATTTACTTATGATCCGGGTTCGATTCCCGGGTTTGTTAGCAAATTTTACACTTCAAATTACTTTAGAAATAAAAAAGCCTTTATGTATTGAAATTGTAAATATAAGCTATGTTAAAATAAGTTGTTATAGTCCGATTCATTGACACGCTTCTAAGTCATAGAAAATGTGTAATGTATAAGACGTAAAATCGTGGATTGGTTAGCGTTTGACGTATTCCCAAGTAACTATTTTTCATAGTCCTTTCTATTAAATCAAGGCTAAGCAGGTTGAATCGTCAATACTGTAATCATTTGAAAAATAGCCATTAAATAATTGAAATAGATAGAAATTAGATAGCGTAAATTATCAAAAGACGTTTATTAGCGAGTGATAATTCAATATGAATAGCGTCAAAATCAAATTAAATTATAAAATATCTTATATTGTCTTCCAGTCTCAGAACATTTTTACAACTGCACAATAAATTCTTGATTTAATTAGATAAAACTGATAAACTAGTTATTTATCTTCTTTCAAATGTAAAGCTCAATTTAAATTTTTAAATAAGTTACACCATATGTTATAACAGTTATATCATTATATTTTGGAAACTAATTTATTTCATTTGATTTTATTATTTTAGAATGTTATACAAATTATTACGTATTAAAACTAAGAAATACTTATTCTTTATTTACAAGCCTATTTGTAGTTATTGACTTTTTTGCAACTCTTCAATTTCTTTGAAACAACTTGCCAAGTAATAAAATTATACAATTTTTTAAAAACCACTGCTTGGCTTTTACGAATTTGTATAAACTATGGTTAATATTTCATAATTAATACTCATGGGTTAAAGGGGCAAGTCATGAGCAAAGGAAGAGTGTCTACATGTTCCTTTTACATAAAATTAAATAGTATCAAGTTTTTAATTTTTTTTAAAAGATGACTATAAATACATCATTTTCTTAGTCTTCGGGAGTTGATGTAGTAAACGTGACGCGGTCCACATCCGAAGACCAAGATAGTTAGTGTGAATAAACAAGCGTGGGTGTATTTTATCTGTACAGTAACAAACTTGTTTTGAAACAAGTCTGCAATAGTTTAACCTCTTATTAATTAAAATAAAATGAAACATTATTAAGAATACTTATCACAGTACATTAATAGTTTTGATTGGTCTTTTAGTATAACCGTTTAAGAACCAATGTTACACTTACTCCTACAAAATATGCAGTGCACCTAACAGAGTCAGTATCATAGTAGCTGTTGTGATATTAGATTGGTAGGCATTCAGGAGGCCCCGCGAGCTGAGCTCGATAGCAGGTAGGACGCAGGTAGAGTGCCGAGGACAGGTAGTTTTAGGTGCGACACAGGAGTGCCTCCGAAAAGGGATGGGGAGGCGCTCCTGAGTCGCACCCCAAGCGAAAATTATTTATGACAACCCCTCAGCCAGGTAAGAGGCGCTCCTGTGTCGCGGATTCTTAAAATTGGGCCATTCTTTTATAAACACACTGTATTATATGATTTTTTAAAAATATCAATAATTATTTATTTGAATATTAATATAAAAATCTAAACGATAGTAGCAGACATTAATGATAAATATGTATTGTTGTTTCAGGTGAACTGAAGTATAAATAAATAGCATAATACAAAAGATAAAGTAAAAAAGAAAAAAAAAAAAACAAAAAACATATATTAACACAGTTATTTAAACATATTCCTTATATGTACATATAGGGTCATATTATAATAATTAAATACGAAAATATATCTGGAAAGTAAATTAAAGCAAGAAAAAGTGTCATAAATGTCATAGATACTTATTTAATTTAAAATATGATGATCATATCTCTCAATACTATATTCAAAATTCCATTCTTAAATCGGCTGACCTTAGACTATTAAAAATATTGAGTATTTTGTTTTTAGTACTTAATGATGGGAATCCTAAATACCTCTCTCAAAACTTTCAGTGTAACTCAAAAATTGGTGCTAAGGAGACACGATCAGTCTCATCAATATTACGTATTCCTCTTCATAGAACATCTTTCTACACAAATTCCTTTTTAGTAACTGCCTGCAGAGAATGGAATTAACTTTCTCCATATTTAAAGAGATATGACAGTCGGGCTCGGTTCACAGCATCATTGAAAGCCTTTCTTTTTGAACGGACGAGTATGTGATGTTAGCTGGGGATGGGGTCTGGGATTAGGGTCGAACGAGTGTATGAGTGAGAGAATGGTAAAGTTGATAATCTGTTAGTAGTTCATTTAATTTATATTATTTGCTTCTTTGTAATTTTATTATTATTATTTTTCTTTAGTTTAGTTCTGTATTTCATGTTTTAGGCTTTGTTATATTTACTACTTTAACATAAAAGGGTTAACTGTAACAGAGGACTTATTAGTCCTAAGTTCGCCAATTGTATAAAACACTTTTGTACAATAAAGCCATTATTATTATCAAGTTACTTTAAGTGCACTTCACACTTGAAGATGCCATAAGGAAAGATCCGTAAATTCAATAAGAAAGTGCCAAAAATACAAATGTGAAGTAGAAGAAGGAAACTAGAGAGCCTCAAGTAAATTCATAAAAACTATCTAGAAACAGGGTAAACTATATCACGTTTAATATTAAAAATGCAGTTAATAAAATAACAAGTACAAAATTAACTTGTTAAGAAATATGCGTGGATGATTGTAAAAACATCAATAGTATGGGAAATAATACAAACACATGGTGGTTTGTATAACCTCTATACTGTTAGTATGGCTGACCAATCGGATTCTTTATCTGATTATTACAATAATATTTTTATAGTTATACAGGGTGGAAAAGAAATATGGAAACGCTTTCACAACAACGTTATTTGTTTTCATAGATAATTTGATAATTTAATTTTTTAAATAATTGCGTTCCATAAAGTATAATTTTTGATCAGAATAATTTACTTGAAACCGTTAAATGGTGGAAAAATAATATTGTTCAAATTAGTTACTTTGAAATTCAAATGACCACTACTCTGGAAAGAATTCACCTTTCGAAGTCCGGTTTGTGGCAATTAATTTCTCTTGAATAGACCTTTCATTTGACATCAAACTCGGCTTAGGCTTATGTTAAAGATTTTCGTTCAACTCCTCGTTGGCCGTCCCCCGGAAAAGATAAAATAATGATAGTGGCGTCAAAAAGTGTGTTCTTTGTAACCATAATGATGTACAAGATTTCAATTGTACAAGTGAAGTCATACAAAAGTTGTGAAAACGTTTCCATATTGTTTTTCCCACCTAGTATATTAAGGTAAGAAATAACATGTTGAAACATAACGCTTTGTTTTCCATGTAAATCAACCTTAGTAATAAATGACTAACTTATTCTAATAACTTCTGTCAAAATACTTGTTATATATACATAATATTACACGGAAGGTTCAAAACTGCCTAGTACAAACGTTTAACAAATGTTTATGACGTTTAGCGCATCGTAAGCATTCTATTGTAAAACGATGTAGTATACACAGAATGTAGTAACAGGTGCTAGTGTTCCGCAACCACATCACTGGGCTTCCAATTGGGAATTACTACAGCGCCTTCCGAAACTGACAGACTTTTAACGCAATACAGAAATGTACCCGAATCACGTTTTGGCGCCGTTAAATATTTCAGGTTAATTCGAATATATTTTATGGATGTGAATGTAAGGAAATATAAGTAAATATTTGACACAAAGAAAAGGAAAAGATTTGACGCATACTTCAAAAGCAAGTACTTTCTTACATATTTTATTTTGTTACTTATTTTGTGCCAGAGAGGGCTATTTTATTTGCTGTAATTTTGTTTGGGCTCATATAACAGCCACATATAAACATTGTTGTGAACAATTAGAACTGGAGTAACTGTGAAAAAACCATGTTATGACATGTAAGATTTCTACTATGTCCTATTCACTGGCCAGTTATTTGTCATATTATTTATAAAAATAATTATACAAAGTACTATTGATGGTTATTTGGTAAAAATAAAAAATATTTGCAACATTTTAAAACTCAAAAAACCTGATAATTACATACATCATCCCAATGTATCAATATCTAATCACAAAAGAATCACGAAAATAATTCATAAATGAATATGAGAGTTAGTGAACGAGCTGTGTCTTTGTACCGAAGTTTAATTGTCCATTCGTTTATACGAGAGCTCATTGACAATAATTAATTGACAAAAACATTATATTTCTACAATTTGCACAGATTTCCTAGAAATGACTAACTATAGTTACTCAAGTTCTATATGTATAATCTAGATTTAATTTTTAAAGTTTTTTATTAATGGGCATAAAACACTTAAACTGGCAAATATTATAATATTATTTCACAACATCATGTATTGCACCAATATTATGGATTTGGACATAAGTGTTACCACCACTAAGTGAAGTAACTAAGATTAAACGAATCCATGGGGATACTCCCTGCTTAGCTTTCCAACCTGTCTCTCGTTAGAACTCTTGACTACATTAAAGCATGTTGAATATTTAATGCAATCGAAGAATATTTCGTTTTTTAATCTACTCTATAACATAGTTTTTATTGCGTTTGTGTGGTAGCTGCCATAGATGGGAGATCACAAATTCGTGACAGTCCAGCTATCTGACTGTTGCTCGTTTAGAACTACCCAGGGGGTAAGTACAGCTTTAAAGATTGATGTGGACGTGAAAATGAACCCCATCTGTAGGTGGGATGAACTACTGGAAATATAAATGGGGATTGACTCTAGATCAGTGATTTGATGTGGGGAGTCTATACAAAAATGGATTATAAACATCTTTATGTGTTTTTTGACGAAGCCTTAATCAGAATCGACGAGACAGTTCATAAATGGTTCGATGGATTGGACTTAACTTCATGACAGATCACTTTATTATTTAATTTAACAAATAGCATTACTTAGTATCTTATTCCAAATATATATAGTGCTTCTGTTTTAAATCTAAATAAATCTTGTAGCTGACAAGAAACCATACACTATACATAAATATGTTAAAAAATGTTTACACCAGGATAAAGTTTGTGAACGCAAAAATATGTTGTATGTATCAACAGCTACTCTATTAAATACTATAGTGGTAGAAAATCATATAGGATCTTTTAGGACAGTAAGGTGGAGGCCAGGTAGTTTTTTCCAGTTTTTTATATATACCTACGTCCTTAGCCTTAATCTTTAAAATGAAGCTATCTTATTCTCCTCTTAGCTCGAGACATTCCGTGGGGACCGATTCACGTACGGAAAAAATATATAGATAAACTTTATAGGATATATTGCTATTTACTATTAATTACGAAAGGCTTCAATCAAGGAAAAAACTGTAGAGAGTTGCAAAAAACAGTGCACTTCATAGGTATCGTTGTCAATTATTCGCTCTACCTGGGAAAGACCGCGCATAGCTATGCTGGGTGCAACACGACATCGTTGAAAACTGAGTTCATTTGTTCTTTCAGTTTGTTTCCAATTGTGGTCAGTGCGTCGAACATAATGAAAAAACACCGACGGAAACAATTATTAAGCGAAATTATTTATTCGACTTATCATAAATTGCAAATAATACACGTAACCAGTATACATTCATTCTTTACATGCTTATCATGTATTCTTTATTATGGTAAATAATTAGTGTAAAAAATATTTTTTGAAAGTTTCTAGTGGTTTATGTATATTTATATAAGAACAAAAGAGAAGTAAAACAGACTTTTTTTAAACAAAAAATATTGACTATTATATTTCATGAACAATTGTAATAAAAATAAAAATATTGAATAAATTATGGGTGAGTTTCGTCATTATTAGATTGGATGTTTGAAAACTTTAATATCTAAATTAATATATAATCTATTCTTTATATTACCTTATAAAGAAATATCTCACCGACTCAAAGGAAGCAAATATATGGATTCTTAAAAAACGTAGGCTATAAAAACCAAAAAAAGTACAACAAATCAAATTTAGAATATAACAAGAAATAACATTATTAAATAATAATAAAAATACGAAAGTTAGAGAAAAAAAAAAAAAAAAAAAAAAAAAAAAAAAAGAAATATGAGATAATAATTCAATACCATAGTACGTATGACAATTTACATATTCAAATAAAATAATTTATTATTAAAATATAAAAGTTATTATTTGTTATTAAAATGGTATTTCGCCTCAATATCAATATATTAAGTACTATAGTGAGCGAACCCGAATTGCAAGTCTACAGCTCTGTGTCCTTAATTTCTCCTACAGCTCTCCCCTACATTGGACATGTTCACCCTCTTGAAATTTGTTTTATTGGACCCTTCATAGTCGAAACTTTGCCTGGATAAATATTTAGTTGTCGAGACAACGGGTTAATTTCGGTATGAAATATGAATATCTTTACTTTGAGATAAGGCCTCATACTGAACTCTGCAGTGACTCATACTGACTCTTAATAACATTACCTCTGCAAGTGTTTGGGTGGTCGATTACCGGACTGAAAGTGTATGGGCTGGGTGGGTGGGGGTCATTACCAACTGCAAGTGTTTGGGTGGGCGGTGGTACATTACAACTGCAAGGTGTATTGGGTGGGCGGGGGGTCATTTACCTCTGACAAGTGTTTTTGGGTGGTGTGGGGTGAGTCATTACCGACAGAGAAGAGTTATAGGGTGGGGCGGTGAGGTCATTACTACTAGCAAGTGATATGGGTGGGCGGGGTGGGTCATTACCTCTCTGTAGTGTTTGGGTGGCGAGGTGGGCTTATACCACTAGCAAGTTATGGGTGTGGCGGGTGGGTTGTCTACTGTATAAAATATGGACCATTGTTAGCAGTATTGGTATTAATAGGCACGCTGTTAATACTTTAATCACGTACAGTGGTTATTACTCACCCATACACGTACAGAGGTGATTAACCACCCGCCCACCCATGGAAGTGGGTAATTACGCATTGAAAGTAAATGTCAAGTAATGCAAGATAAAGTTGGTGTCCAGAGGGGAGGGGTAGTTAAAAGTTAAAGGTAAAGGCCATCTTATTTTACCAGGTGAAGTTAGGGCTAAGAAGTCACACCTGGGAGAACCAACGGCTTTAAGGGTGACTTTCGAACCACCACCATTGACTGGCAGGCGGGCTGCGTGCAAGGACGGGATCGCTCAGACGGTCACTCATCGCAAGGGACAGCCACACTTGATGTTGCTTGACTCCATTATCTTGATAACGTCGGAACCCTTCGGTCAAGGTCATGGCAAATAGTTTGAATATGATCAGATATCCCCAGAGGAAGATGAGAATTGGTTTGAATAACACCTTTAGGTACGATTTACAAATATGCTCCTAAGAATTCACGAGTATGGGTTGTAAGACACAAATTTGTTTGGAAAACATTTATGTAGAGGAGAGTCAACATTTGAAAAAAAAAATGTTCCGTGGATTTCAAACAAAAACGTTATCAAGAATGACATTTTTGTTTTACAAAGATAATATTTCCCTTCAAATTATATCTACTATATAACCAAAGTTACATATATTTTAATAGAATTCATCTATTTAGTATTTCATTTATAAGACGCCGATTGTAGAGAATATGGGTCGAAATAGGAGAGGTGAAATAGTGTGATAAGTGTCTATAATTGAGCGTAGTCCATTG
>JAQJVL010010992.1:0-10362 GCA_035578905.1 Stictocephala bisonia
AACAAGTCCTCCTAAAAATTAAAGTTGTAAAAACTTAAAATTTTCGGCAGGGAAATTAAAAATTAGACTAACCAATAAAAGTTGTAAAATTTAAGTTAATTTCAACTCACTTATAAAAAATTTTAAATTTATTAAAAGGTTTATAGTTAATTGTTTGCATATTAAATATTGTTTGACTGTTTTGATGTGTAAATATATTTGATATCAGAACTTTTATAATTTTTAAGTTTGTGGCAAAAATAGGTTTTTTTAATTTTATCGTTGAATTGTTTATTTTCAAGTAAAATGTTTGGTAATTTTAATATTTTAAATTACAGTTTCAGCACATAGATGGAAAATTTACACCTTTTACAGTTAAATTTTTAGTTAACTTGTAAAAGGTTAGGATGTAAAAGGTTAATAAGTAAAATGTTAGTTAACTTAGTTAGAGCGGTTAGGAATATTCATGGCAGTAAGCTGCACATCACACGTCCTTATCAGTGAATCGGGCTGTTATTGTTATTGTTAATTCACAGAATATAGACAGACACAGAAGCCCCACGGTATAGGAAATAATGAAACGGGCAGTTCGTGGTATTTCTCAAAATGAAGGCGTTGAGACGGTCGCTAACTGGCGCGGCGTTGCCAGATCATAGTGCGGGATTCCCGTTTTCCCACAGTGGAGGGAGGAATACAGAATGGACAGACAGAACTCCAACCGACAGTCAGACAGGGTACTGAGGGCAAGGCCCGGAATAGGCCTACCCCCGCTTACGTTCACTGAGTTGCATTTACCCCGCGTATTTTGACCCTATACATCCTCTTGTTTGAATTTTAGCCAAATTCTTCTAGTACATAAGTTATACGTTGAGCAAATGAAACCTATTTTACGCACTTCTAAATAAAAAGGATTGTTTAATTGTATTCATAATTAACAAGTTTATGAAACATTTATGATAATTTATCAAATTAAATTATGAAACAATTAATTTTTTAAGGAAGATAAAATAACGATGGATGTTAAGAAAACCAAGATTTTTATTCTGCAGTTAGCTTGGGCATTGTCAGTGATATTACACCACGAGAAACTATAAAATATAACATATAATTTAGACATACATACTATACAGAATTTATTCACCACAATTTCTCAATACATCCCTCTCATAAGCTCATTATTTTTATTCATTTTTATTAGGGCTTACTATTTTTAAACCTTTCAATTTGCCAAATTGATTGATTTTTTTACTTATTTTATACCGACTGGATATCATAAATGTTTATAGTTACTACTTTATATACTGTACCTGAGCAGATACAGAGACAAGCAAATTGTATTGATGGCACATGCTTATAAGGATCCTTGAAACATATAATTAGAAGTTATACTTTTAACTATCGATACATTTATGAACTATTTACATTAATAAACATTTGATTAAACCTAAAAACAAAACATAAATTGTTACATAAATACGCCCTAATAGTGTTATACAATACAAAATAAATACTGTAAATACATAGTAAACATATAGACTATTTTAAAAATTATATCTTATCACCAAAATTTCTCATATCTCGATCTTTCATAACCACATTATTTTTATTCATCTTACTCAACTCTCTATTTTCTACATCCCTTTTCACATTTTTAAACCTTTCAATTTGGCCAATTTAATAGGGCGCTTATTACTGCTTGTAGATACTTTAAAGTGGACAGATTAAGAGACAAAAAAGGAATATTGGTGACACAGTTAAAAGACTGATTTATATCCAAGTTTTTAGAACAGATAACAGTCTTAAACACAATTACTAATAGAAATTAAATTATCAAATTATGTATGGAAAAATAACCATACAAATTAGTTACTTCACAAGACAAAAGATTACATTTGTTTGTCATGACATTCAAATGACCACTACTCTGTAAAGGGTAATCCTTTCCAAGTCCAGTTTGCGACAATTAATTCTCTTAAATAGACCTTTCATTGAATACCAAACTTGGCTTAGATTTAAGATGTTCGTTCAACTCCTCACGGGCCGTACCAGTGAAAGGATGATAAGTTACTAATGGTATGAAAAAGTAGGTTTTTGTGACCAAGATGATGTGCAAGATTTCACTTTTATATGTTAAGTCATATAAAAACTGTGACAGCGTTTCTATATTTTTTTCACCTTGTATGCACGCTATGTACATGTTGCCGACGTTTCAAGTACATTGCAGCTTCATCGTCAGTGCAACACACTCTGTTACTAGATCCACAGAGTATATGTAATGTACCTGGTGATGAGTATGTCACCCTGAAGATGAGACCTGCAATGCACTCGAAACGTCGGCAACATCTAATTAGTGTACATAGCAATCAGACACGTTCCTACCCGGATTATGATAATGTAAATAGTTTGGTCTAACGTGGAGTTTATATCAAACTGGTTTCACTTATTCATTTTAACGATTAGTCACCAAATACGAATGTGGGTATACTTTTGCTGCAGGAAATGTATCCCATAGATTAGTGAAGTAAGGTGTGTGAATGGTGTGCGGCTGCAGCATTCGTCACATTCACTCCGTGAACGCTGATAGCGCTACCATAAGGTTGAAGACGGGCTTTTAACACTTTAACACTTTAATTTAGTATTTTTCAGTTTACTCATGACATTGTTACAGTTTTAGACAGTAGAAGATAATTGACAATGCGGGGACAAGACGCAGAAGACGTTTGATTAATTTATATTAACATATGGCACAAATGGCTAGAGGAAAATAATCTAGGCCTAAATGATGTGTATTATTTAAAAAATTTCTTTCACTTAGGGCCTACCACAGTTCTCCACGTACACTTGTGATAGGTGTTTTGGGAACCTTAACATCCGCAGTGATTCTATTTGTATAAATGTTTAAACTTCCTCTAACACAAACTGTCGTAGTCTTTCTTTCTCTCCATTAAAACACTAAGTTATAACAAGACACAATGATAAAATAACCGAAACCAAACCAATTTTATTCAGAAACTAGGGGACACCCCTGCCCGCTTCGCATGCCAACCCCGTCGTCACTCGCTGTGCTCGTGAGATATGGGTCACCTGCGGCCTCGTGGGGGAGCTCGGCCTTCGGCTACGCCAAGACGCTCTGCTACAGGCCTCGCGGGGGAAGGTTCGGCTCGCGGTCTCACCAAGACACTCTGCTACAGTCCCATTTGAGGAACTCGGCCTGCGGCCTCGTGGAGGAGCTCGGCCTACGGCCTCTCCAAGACGCTCTTCTACAGGCAGTTATGGAACTCGGCCTACGGCCTCGCGGGGGAAAGTTCGGCTTGCGGCCTCACCAAGATACTGCTACAGTCCACTTGTGGATCTCGGCATGTCGCCTCGTGAGAAAGATCGGCCCTCTGCCTCGTCAGGATTTTTAACCAGTATGACCATTAATTTTGGTTTTGGGGCAGCGGAACCCCTAAACATAGACTGTTCTCAAATCTGATGGTAAATTAGTATTTAAGAGAAAAATACTTTTATTTTGATACCCACCCCCCTTGAGTGTATTAGTTTGACATTAGTACTCAATTTTGGGTTTTGGAGCTTCTTTTTATTTGGGGGGGGGGGGCAGAACCCTTAAACGTTGTCTCTTCCAAGATGTAAAGGTAAAATGTAATTTTTGAGATAAATACCTATAGTTTGATGCTCCACTTATATTTATCCTGTTCAAAATCTGATATTGTATTTAGTTTCAGGAGAGAAATGGCTTTAAATTGATACTTCACTTGAGTAGATTAGATCAGTTTTTAAATTTTACATTTTTAAAATTTTCAGTTTTTGAGCCCCCGATACCACAAATGTTTGAGTTATTAAACTGAAATTCACATATAAGGTGCGCGTTTGTTACACGTGTAGAACTGTGAATGTTTGGACATCTTACTAAAGATTTTCTTCAACTTAGGTAATAAAAACTACTTTTTAGTGATTTTTTCAAATGGGGACATTGGGGAAGTTTTGGGGGTAAAAAGGCCGCTTGTTTATGAGTGAAAAAAGTAAACTTTTGTGAAATTTTCTGGAGGTTTCAGACAGAGAGCTTCAATTCAAGTATACTCTTCATGGGGGTAAGACGCCGGGAAATGCCTCAACATTTAGTGTCAGTGAGTGAGTCAGTCACTACATCGAGCTTTATAGTATATAGATTGACTGAGTTTTATTCAGAATATTTTTTACAGACGGAAAGGATGCAGTTAGTAGATGAACACGTGATCGGCGCGCATTCTTTGAACTTTGCCTCAAATATTATTTTCCATCTAGTTTGGAGGAAACAGTATTCGTTCTAACATATGAGAGGCCACCACAACGTTGTGCGTATTTTAAGGCGAATATGAACGATGATATGAGTGTAGTCTGGTTACTAACTGAGTTTAACTGTTTCTCAGAAAGTGCAATTTATTAATAGCCCAACAGCCAGTGCAACTATCGGACCTGCAGCTCTCCGTAAAATACGAACCACGTAGTGTTGATCTGATTTTCAGCTAATGGACAAGTCTGACACTCAGTTCTCTTCCCTACACAACATCCGAATCTTGACTACCATCCAACATGAACACCCCATACGTCTCTAGTAGTGTCCACGTCGATGGCAACCATTGTGCGGACGCCATATCGGTATTAAGAGGACCTAGCATGGAACCTATCGCCTTCAATCTCCCAAACACTTTGTCCCCATTCGAGATTTATGTTCCTTTAAACATTATTTACCCATTTAAAACTGTAAAAACTAATAGTAATAATCCAAAACCTAATTTTTTCTAAACTAGGGGATACCACAGCACGCTAAGTGTGCAAAACCCCGTTACTGGCTACGCTCATTTCACTCACTCGTGTAATTTTGTTATTTTTCTTCGTATTAAATGCTTAACATTGTTTCAATACACTGTTAAAAAATAACCTCTGTGCAACAGTGTCAACGGTGCACGTCATAAGCTTTCTCATTGTTAGGGTAACAATGATTTGCTAGTATTGGAATATTAGTTATCTGCCTTAATTTAGATTTTTGAGAAAAACTGTTGACAAATTCCCTCTTAGTATATGTCTATAGCCTATAATGAATGTTTATAGCAAATTTCGTGGTCTTATGATTTTTGAGAATTTGTGATTAGTCAGTGTTGTTTGGCTTTAATAGTACTTATAGAAATCATCTCCACGATAAAATTGGAAAACATTTGTTCTTTGTAATAGGATTATTTATGTTTTATATTTATCTAATTTTCAGTTAGTCAAGTTTTGAGCGAAAATAGCACCCTACTGATGAATACCTGAAGAAACGTTTAAAATAATGTATTTTTTAAATAGTTGATTAAGCTACGTGTATGGAATTTTAGTCTGACAACGCCAATAAAATAATAAAGTATACAAAATAATTTTACTAACATTTATGTAGGCTATTATTAACAAATTTGCAAGTATTTATTATTATTATTATTATTACTATCTTAAATACATTCATGATAGTAAGCTTTTACACTTGCTTTATTCATTTACATGGGCCATTACACGGGAAAAATATTTTTCCATATGTTTTATTTACTTATTTTTACTTGTGTGTACAAAATCTAGGTCTCACCAAGTTATGCAAAACTTGTCGGTGAAGACCTATAGTAAACAAGAGAAACAAAAACGTATTACAGGAAAGAATACCTGATTATTTTAATTTTTTTTCTAGTAATTACTAAAATTGGGTTGTTTAGGGCAGACACCGAATTAAACAAACAATAATTGTTAATAAAAAATGTTAATATGAATATTACGTTTTAACAGTAAAAGATGTACAGTAATAATAAACTCCGCATATGCATCATTGTTGGACTGCTCGTGCCATACACGCGGGACTGTTGTAGTTGACTAGCCTGAGAGACCCTAGACGATGCGTAGCAGGGATTTCTCCCTGGCCGGCTGGGCCGGCCGGCCAGCCACAGTTTGGCAACCGCGCTTGGCCGGTTTTTACCACTAGCGCCGCGTATGATCTGGCCGGTGAGTTAAGCGATCTCGCGTTTCAAAATTTAGCATTGCGTGGGGCTTCTGTATCTGTCTATATTCTGTGGTTAATTGATTGTCTTTGTATTTTGCTATCTATCACGAACCATATAACTGGTTACAGTGGTTAGTTATATTCTATAAGTTTTGTGTAATTAGTTTTTTATTTCTTATACTAATTTAAACGTAAGTCTCAACATCCAAACACAAGCGAAATAGGTCTATAATTGTTTGTGTAGCTATGTATACCTCTATGATCTGTAATTGTAATACTGCAAAAATCATAAGACTAATTGACTTGTAAACATACAGACACTGGAATGGCAAGATGGCTGGAGCTGGAGAAAAAAGTTGAGAAGCAATAAAGGAGAGACTAGTGGAGCAGAACATTCATATTCTGACCACATAAGCTGTTCTTGCCAAATGTAGACAAGGTATTTGCTAGGTTGACAACCGATTCAGGGCTGGATCAAGATAGCGAGCGCTACGTACGTACAATGATATAAATGTATTTGTGAAGACCGCACGAAAATAGTCCGATGGTGGATCTGAATCCCCCTACTCGCCTCACGTCCAACAATGTTGCAGTAAATAAATATAATGATTTATTATTGTAAAAAAATATACACATGTTTCTTTTGTAGTAAATTTATCGCAGGCAAGAAAGTTACTATGTTACTCTTTTTTTAAATTTTTACTATTTAGTTATTTTATTAATGGTTCTGATATTGTTTAAATTAGTCTATTGATTTATAACTTATACTAATGGACCAACAGGTATCTGACGCATGAACATAAGACAGTGGGTGAACATGACTACATCATAACGGTCTCGATGTGAGCTGCATCGATGTGGCAACACCGCCTCCAAGTGTCATCGGACTATTTTCGTGCATTTAATACTAGTAAGTATTTCCTTGCGGAAATAATGAGAAGACCTACACTCTGACTTCGGAGAATATTAGGGCCAACAAATACACATAAAAATGATCATTTATTATGACTCTGTCTTATTAAATATTTGTTTTTTCATGTCAATGGAAAATAGTAATAGTTTTTAATCGTTTATCGTAAAAGAATATCTTATTTTAAATTTTCTCAAAACGGATATTCAGAGAAAATGAAATTTTGTTGTTTTGATTCCTATATACAATAATATTTATCAAGATTTAAGAGACCGAAACATTTTAGAGAAAAAAACACTAAGAATAATGTTTCATCCAATGTTTGATATTTAAATATTTCTTGCCTAAAAGTTCGCGTAAATTTAGTTCTGAATCCTTCTGCAATTTAATTTACGTACCACAAATATTCATAAATAATGTTTTTTAGGAAAAATATTACATTTTAACCCTATCTATTGTTAGAAACGACGTCTGCTCGTTGGATGCTCGGTCCTCTTAATACCGACATGGCGTCCGCTCAATGGTTGCTATCGGCGTGGAAATTACTAGAGAAGTCTAGGGTGTCCATGTTGGGTGGTAATCATTGTACGGATGTTGTGTGGGGGAGATAACTGAGATCAGGCTTGTCAATTAGCTGAAAATCAGACCAGCACTACGTGGCTCGGATACCACGTAAATCAGTAGGTCCCTTAGTTGGCCTGGCTGTTGGGCTATTAATAAATTGCCCTTTCTGAGGAACAGTTGAACTCAGTTAGTAACCAGACTACACTAATTCACACTCACCCTACACTCATATAATCATCATATTCGCCTTAAAATACAAACAACGTTGTGTCGGCGTCTTATATGTAAGAATGTAAGAATGCTCAACTTTCCAACAACATCTGAGGAGATAAAAGTTGCTATTTATTTAAGGTATAAGAAATAGTGCCTCTCTCTTAGTTTTTTTATGCCATTGGACAGTAGCCAACACGAACGTTGTTAAGGGAAAACGGTCCTAACCCCCTAGGAAAATTATCAAGTGGACCTTCCGAAGATTGAACTAGTAACCGTCTGCATTTGAAGCAGAAATACCAATCCCTAGGCTATCAATTGGTATGAAAACTGTTAGTGGTGGTAAAATATCCTCGTGGCTGAGCTTTCAAATTAGCAGCGCATCAACACGTATCTACTGCACTTAGAAAGCTCTCTACTAAGTGCCATTTTACCATTCTTCAAAACATCTGAGAACATATGCAATAATGTTTCTATTTGAAGTATTTTGGACTTATTACTATAGCATGTAATCTGTTTAGCTCCTAAAACCATTATTATTTAACGTTAGCTATCCTAGAAAACATAGCATCTGAAAAATTCTTAGACCACCAAACACAGGCAGAATAGAGCTTTGCTATGTGGAATTCCTCAAGGTTGCAGACTCGTGCCTCTAGCTTCAACCAGCTGGTCAGCTATGTCTCGCTCCAGTGGGCAGCCGGCTTGCTCCCTGCTCCATCGACCGGAACCCAGATTGCTTCCATGATTGCAATAAACAATATCTAATGTTTGCAATTAACATTGTTGCGGCGGCCATATTGCGGAAACAGCTGATTGCCGGATACGTCTTTCGGCTGACGCTCAGCACATCTGTGATCAGCACAATAACCTCCCTCAAGAGCTGGTCAGGATAGGTGTTAGGAAGGAAAGAAATGTATGTAGGGGTTGATGATCATTCGTTTCATTTTTGACAATTTATATTCATTCCACACCATGTGAAAAGAAGTTATTTTTTTCTTCGCAAATTTCAAAACTAGATATATATATGTTACGTATATTTTATGGTATGCATGTATAATTCTAAAAACTTATATCTTTGGTAAAAGAATTTGTGAGGATACTAGCCCACTTGGCTGAGTTAAATAATTCTTGTTCTGAATGGGAATTTGAAATAATGATAGTTAAAAGTTATTGCCATATTCTAGATACACACAAGATCATATTTTCCCTTTTTAAGAAATACGTATACAACTGAGTTAGTTACCAAAGCAAGTGACTACACGTCAAAGATCACACCTATATTTTAAAGCACAAAAAATTTTTAAATGTCATAAAAAACACAAATTATGAATCATAATAATTTAAATTAGGGCTATTTGTTTATTTACTGTTGTGTACACGCTCATTAATACTGATGACAAGTATTAAAAACTGTAAAATATTTTTGTGAAAAGATACAATTGTTTAAGAAAAACGTAAACGTTTTGATACTAGCTTTTTTACTAAGGCTTTGAAGTTTCGAGAATAAACTATATAGTATTTTAAACTTAAATACATGTAGAATCAATATAAAAATTATCTATTCCACAACAAATATGATCTACCTCACCTCGGTAGGTAGATCATAAGAATATATTGACCATCATAATATTCATACATTACAACACTCATAAACTCAAAACATTATTTTTTAAATTTAGTATTTTTATTCCTTTACTGTTGGTTTAACAAACCTAAGAAAATAATAATTTTACTTCACAAATTACTGCGAAAGTGGAATACCACAACCCAAATAACCAATTGACAAAATAAGAACAAATAAAACATCAAACAGTACACAGGGGTATTGGACCCCAAGGTAAATAAAGATTCTTACTTACTAGGTGACAGCTGGAAACTAAACGGGCTGATGGAGGGTGTTTACTATTTACTGTTTCTACATGTAATTTATGATTTTAATTTGTTTAAAAATAACACATATTTCACTGAATTGTCAATTGTAAATAAGACAAATGTATTGTATTTTTCTTACCTATGTACCGATAACACAATTCAGTTCTTCTCAAACTTTATTTAATTTTTAGTATAATTTAAACGCTTCGCAACGCTTACACAATGTTTAATTTTGAATTATGGTCCTTCGAGCCGGATAATTAGTTCGGAGTCGAAACCGGACAACTTCAAGAGACTCTAATTAGCCGGTTGATGCCGACGTAGAGCTATGATGTAAATTTACATGAGTACCGACAATTTTCACGACTGAGACATACTAAAAACGAATTTGCTTGTGTTAGTGTGGACACTAGTGTGCTCTTAGGAGGCAGATCTTAAAGCAACTGCAATTGCTGTAGGACAAAGACATCAGACTTATATCCAAAAATTACTCTTCAAAAAATTTAATAAGTCGAAAAAAAGTGACTAAAAAAAATGTAAATTCTAATATTTTCCACTATATGATCAGTCTTTGGAAAAGAGTGTATCATGAAAGACGTGTATCATATTCAGCAAAAAATACACATCTTTGTACCGGAGTCTTAATTTGATAGGGGTAGGTTTAATTTCGGCAATGTTTATAATCTAAAATAATGTTATATGTCCTGCCTCTCTTGTAATCTTGTAAATGTTGTACAAATTACAATTTCTATGCGTAAAATATATATTACAATGAATACAGCACATAATAGATTGATCGATTGGTTTATTGAAAGGAAGCAAAAAC
>JAQJVL010010993.1:0-10362 GCA_035578905.1 Stictocephala bisonia
ACTCGTTACTTCACTACCACTACTTTTTTATCGCAATTACGGTTAGGTTAGGTCAGGCGACTAAAGTTGACCACAAACTGGTAAATCCAATGATTGACGTGCCGCCGAGTGAGCTCTCCGTGTATAGGTTTGAAAACGATAAGATAAGGCTAGCTATATCGGAATCCTAGCGAATAAGGATTACCGCAGTAGACGTAAAAATGGAACAGTTTTTAGAGAAATAGAATATTTATCAATCGGTAGTGACTTAACAGAAACAAAAAAAGTAATGGTAGTGAATTAACGGAAAAGATCCAATTTCCCTTCTGGGATCGGTTAGAAATAACGTTCTATTGTGTGATTATGGCAAAAACAGTGACGTGCGTGTCGTATTGCGTACGTTTCCAAACGTTTTGTGTAATGGGCAGACAGCGTCATCATCAGTTGATAAACCAATATACCTACCGCATTCATACTGCTTATCACAACACCTCACAGCTCTCCCTTGATTCATAGGATATATATTTACCAATCACATTCTAAATAATGATAACTAAACCGTACGTATTGTATTTAATATAGCTCACTTATATTTTCTCTAATAATATTTATGTCCTTGTTTGTAGGATCTTACGACTGACTGTAAAAAAAAAAAAAAAAAAAAACATAAAAACAAAGAGTTTAAAGAATAAATCTAGCAAACGAGTTATTAGTTTAAAAAATTACTAACTTAAGAGAAACTGAACAATGTTTTGAGACAAGATTGGCAGAGATCTTGTTACAAACTTGTTCTGAGGAACGTGCATTGATTTGGTCACGAGCATTACGTCATTACCTTGAACCTCACACCGTAGGCTGTGTTTCGTCCTAAACATTTTTTAAATGAAAGTTCTAACATAAAACAATTGTAGTATGAAACCATTTTCAGTCTTATGTTATGTTCTACTTATCTACTATCTGATTTATTGGGCCACCACGAGTTATTTTATTAAATTTCATTTTGCAGGAGTTTTGTGTCTGGCAGAGCGCCTTCCATTAGGGAACGCAATATGCATTAATTTTGCCTACTAAAACATCCCAGGCGCTCCCGTTTACGCTACACTTTACACGTTCTATTTCATCACTAACCTACGTGAAATAAGCAACAAAAGAAACCCAACTTCTCTTAATAAAGTTATATTTATTTAACATGCCTAGAATGTGTACATATTTATATATTTACCCTCTATTGCTATTTTACCACTAATACACGCACAATAGTATAGACCCACCCATTCACACATGTATAGTAGCAATGACCATCTTACCCACTTAAAAATACATTTTGAGTTTTAATCCTTAATCAATGTGGATTACAGCTAATCAGTAGGTGATAACGAATTTCACGTCATATCAAAGTCCAAAATTATTCTATCTAGTTGATTGGAGAAAGTAATTAACATGCCGTATTGTAACTATTTTCGAAAACACATCTTAGGGAATGTCTTAATTACACATTATTATTAAATAAAAGTTTCGTGAACGGTATTAAAGAGCAACTCAACATATAACAAGTAGCCAATGTAAAAATAACTGGATTTAGCCGGAAAGGATGTTGGATCTTACGTGTAGGTAAACGGAGGGGGGGGGAGTGTACATTAAAACGGGCTTACGACTCATTTGTGGAGATGTCCCATTTACTTTGATGTGTTAGTCTGTAAATCCTGCACTGATAAGAGGAATGTCCTTGGTGATAACAGTAATGTACGTATTAAAGTGTAATTAACAGTCTTGGTAATAAAGTGTTGATTATCCTTTCGTCTAATTAGTTGTCTTATCGTTTGATAGACTTATCACACATTCGAGTATATATCAAAACTGTTGTATTGGCAAGTGTAAAAAAAACATATTGACTACATATTTCTATTGAAATATAGTCAACATATTTATATATTTTCTAATGTACATATTATGTGCCTATTATTACGACATATGGCATTATTATGTCACTAAATACCATTAACATTTTTTACGTGTTACTTAAGTATACGCGTATTATGTTTATATGTATTTAATATAAATACTAATATTAAAAACTACTAAAATAATGTAATTAATGACAATATGAAAGTAATTTATATTTATTTTTATAAAAATAACACTGTAATAAATAGCATGTTGCAGCTCACCTAAAACTAAATTCCATGGTACACTTACAACTCTAATCAAAAGCATCAAGTATAAAATGATATGGCGGTAGTATCCAACCTATGGTTGATGGCCTACACTCAACAGCGCATGCTCGACAAATTTTATCCCCCACCACGCACTGTCATATGTTCTTAGTACAGTCACTGCTAGAAGCATGCATATGTAATAACAACAATGATCCTCCTACTTGTCACAGAGTTTAGATTGGATCAGTGAGTACAGAATATAAATAGAGAGGACATGGCCTACACGCTATGTGCATTAGAGGTGAGACAAGATCCGCCAACTTGGTCCGCGACTCGGGCGGAAAACAGGGCTCTGACACTACACTCACGGTAGTGTTCTCCCGCCAAAACACCAACATTTAATACACTTACTGTGGAGCTAACATTTTAAAACTTAACATGTTAACAGTACAACTTATCTAGACACTTTAAGTGAAAAACCACTTAAATAGGTGTAATACATCACCTACAATTAACAATTCAATATTCAAAGATTTATGTAGTTTTTCATTTTGACAATAAAACTTTAGTCGGCTGCTAACTTTTTTATTGTTTGGTCAGAGAAGATTGACCAGCGGCAAAGTTGTAGAATATATATTGAATTTAACATAAAAAAATATTTTTAAAATATAAGAGTGAGACTAATCCACCAGGACGTGTACTTATTGCAGTAAAGCGTCAATGTATTAGCAGTTCCTGCCGCGCCGCAGGTCTCAGTGAACAAGTACTGCAGTGAGCACGTACTGGTGTACAGGGATCAGTTAGTTATAACAACATGGCTTTTTAATTTACGAATCATTCTTGTCTAATTTAAATGTTAATCTTAATTGTTTAAGAGTCTTAAATGTTTCGGAAGTATATTTATACTTCAAACAATATGGTATAAGTTGATGTATAATTTGTTTGTTGTTGAGCTCATTTTTACAATGAATTTCAACAAATACGTGACTTTATAATTAATTATATATTAATTAATAAACAATAAAACAAAGTTCATGTAATTGCAATTTAATCAATTAAGTACTGCACTAGTATTAAACGTTGGACATTTGTTCCACAGGGTATATAATGCTACCTATCACATTTATTTTATAACTTCTGCTATGAGATAAAAATTATATTTTGAGTACGTTTTCAAAATGTAACATTATATATTTTATTCTGAGTCGTTAATTTACAAATTAGAAAACGTCAAATATATCAGAAGTGAACGGTTACTTTTAAAAAAATTGTTCATTAAATTAATTACACCATTGATTTCCTTGAAAATAACTGGTAAAACAAGAGCAAAATAAAATTCTCTTAATACACCATATGTTATAACACGAGAGATTTATTATTTCACAAACAATCTGGCGTATTGATAATACTGATCGATGGGTAGAATGATAAATTAAAGGTAAGTTAACTCCAGTTAATAATATAATTGAATTGTGGTGCTATTAAATGGTTTAGTGTACAAAATCTTATTGTACGTGTGAACTAATAAGTTACAACTGCCAGCTATTATTATTGTTTACAATCCCATACACTAATAATCAATCATAAATTGTTTATAACTGGGGAGAAGTGTTGCCAACATTGTTGCGGGTCGTTTAAACCCCGTCAACATCGCTGTTTAAAAATCTTGACAACATTCTTTGATTATTACCAACTACTGGTGGTACTAAACCGATACAGCTCCCGTATTATACTGCTTATTACAACACCTCACTTTATTTATTTACCAATCCCATTTTAAATAATGACAATGAATCCGTATGTTGTATCCAATATAAATCACGTATTTATTATGTAAGAATATGTACTGTAGGTAAAACACATGTTACAAAGAAACATATCACTTTATTTTTACTAGTTTATTAGTATTTTATTAGTATAATTATTTTTTAATGATATTTGATAGTGGTTTAAGTGTAAAAAAAATATAAATATAAAATAAAAAACAGGATGTCTTATAAACCAAGCGAAGTTAAGGCTAAGAATCCCTCTGTGACACTTAATCTTAGATTATTATTAGTTTTAGTATATCTAACACTTTATTTTTATTAGTTTATTAGTATTTTATTAAGATAATTATTGTTTTAATGTTATTTGATAGTGGTTTAAGTGTTAAAAAAATAAAATAAATAAACAGGATGAGAATAAACCAGGCGAAGTTAGGGCTAAGAAAGACTCTCTGACAATTAACATGGGGACCAACGGCTTAAAAATTCGGTCACGTTGTATCGAATTAACTTCTAATATCCGTTAATATTTGAAATAATCGTATTTTAATATTTGATATTATATGAAATATTGATATATGTTAAATCTTTTTTATATAATATGTAGTTTAATTAACTTATTATTTTTATTAAGTTCTTTTAAGTTACATTAACGGTCTTTTTTTTATTATTTATTAAGTACATGGTGTGACTGTTCAAAACATCGTCATCTTTAATAAAATAGGAAAACTTTCACTAAGGTACCAAGATGTGGGTGAATATGGATTTCGGATGAGTGTCATGAGCAAATGTATTCATTGTTACAAACTCGGACTGACTTTTCCTTTAAAAGTCACTATTGATAGATTTAAGAAAATAAAAATATGTATATACATTTTATATTATTACAACTAGGAATATTATCTACATTTACATAAGCGTAGAAGAAACGAATATTTATTGAAATTCTATTATTGTTTAATGAAATCGAACCAATCGGTTTATAGAATTAAGCCTTGCAAGATGGCTGAAGTCTTGTGATTAGATAGCTGTAGTCTTGTGATTAGATAGCTGTAGTCTTGTGATTAGGAGTTCTGTCCAATCCCACTGTCGTTAAACATAATTGGTCCTATACATTTCCCCTGTCGGAAGTTTAGAATAATTTATATAATTATACTGTGATTTAAAATTTAAGTAACAAAATGGCTACAATCTCTTTATACTCACGTCTGGTGTTAAATGAAATAAATAATTTTTTTAAATTCCTTGTCTCTTGTAAGCCTTTGTAACACTCCGCCTTCCTGGGGGTTGTTACGGGTTCAGTTACTGGGAGGTTCACT
This sequence comes from Stictocephala bisonia, assembly GCA_035578905.1. NCBI lineage: Eukaryota > Metazoa > Arthropoda > Insecta > Hemiptera > Membracidae > Stictocephala > Stictocephala bisonia. The sequence goes on from JAQJVL010010993.1 coordinate 5,221, forward strand.
ATTTAAGTTGCCAAAAGGTTTGGACTATTGTGGCTTAACATATTTTTTATTTCAATCCGTACAGTTGCAATATAAAAGCATGTTTTGGTCCGCTGACGGTAAAGTTGCATATAGAGCTGTCGACTTCCCAGACGTGACTCGGTGTTTTTTGTTTTTTAAGAAGAGTCCGATCTGTGCGAGGAACTTATTCACACAAAGTAAGGGGGCAAACCAGCACAATACAAGGTGAATATTACTGATAAATCTTCCAGTGCAGGCAGGATTCGAACTTGTGCTATCTCTACCCAAAGTTCAAAGTCTTGACACCTTAGACCGCTCGGCCACCGGCTCGCCCAAAGTAAGCCACACCAAGCCCAAAGCCGGTTGGAAAATTGCCGCCTTAAAGGCTCTTTACAGGTTTGGGTCACTGAGGTTATGCCATTCGAAAATTAGACCATGATGGCTATAGTTAAAAAGCTTGACCACACTTCAGATGTGATGAAAGTTTTAAGTCAGACAATGAATTGTCGACCATGAATGTTTTCTCTATTATGAAACATTATCTCATAAAACATTATTTTGTTGTAGGAATATTGAAAGAAAGATTGAAGAAATGAAATCTTAATAAGTGTTCACTTATAAATATAACACTTCACGAAGAATTTACATTACAATACTTAATACAGAAATTAGTTTTTAAAATGGAGTTAAACAGTAAGCGAGATAGGAAGTCATTTTTTAGTAAATTTCACAAATTTAATTTTCGACTGTTATTTAAATAAATTCAATTAAATTTCATGACAATTATATTTTCATCAAATTAAATCTTGATGAAAATTAAATTTGTGGAATTTACTCAAAAAGTATTTTCTATTTACAACCAAACCAATTCTATCAAGAATATACAGCAGAAAGTGAGCGAGATCTAAATTTACTTTGAAGGTTAGTTTTGAATAACAATATCCAGTGAACGTCACACAGTAAAAATGCATACAATATAGGTTCAACACTGCCATATATTAGGATGATCGATTTTGTCAAACCACAAAACTTGGAAAATTCACATTTTTTGAACCCCTCTGGTCTCAGGGGGGTAAATGTGATTTTCCAAAATCAATCACTATGGTATTTTGTACATGTATTTAAAATTGTTATAATCTTATGTTGTGTAAAGTTCACCTGCGCTGTTAGGGATGGAAAATAATTTCAACATATCGATGTATTGAATTATCGATATATCGCAAACAAAATATCGATCTAACGGTAACATCGAAAGAAAACATCGATATATCGAATTGTAAATGATATATATGTGTAAAATAATGCTCTAACTGATGTAATGTCCGAAAATACACTAATATTCTCCTGTTACTATTTAAAATAGCCTACTGAAGGTAAAAATTAAATACATTTATCTACACGAAACAAGTTGTGGTATGTGAGGTTGAATAGTTAAAATTCAATATAAGAATGATTATATTTTTCATTATTATGTTAATTATAAAAGAATAATGTATTAACATTGTTAATTTTTATTGTGTTTTATTTTTTAAATTTAAAAAGGCCATTAAGCTTCTTATAAACACTAAAATTCCTCCCACTGGTCTACAAAACTACATTTTAGTGCGTTAACCTCACCTAAAAAACTAAATAAATGTACTTTATTATTTCAATACATGGTTTCTACACATATATTTAAATGTGGTTTTTTTCTAATCGTCATGATTTTGAGAATAGATATTGACGTCAGTCATATGATTTATCGGACCAACATATCGATATGACAAATATTATCGAAAGAAAATATCGATACTAACATATCGATGTATTGAAAAATGTTTATCGATATTTTCGATATATCGATATATTGTTCCCATCCCTATGTGCTTTATGTTCAGCAAGTAATATACTAAGAAATTAATTTTAAATTGTGATGGTACATAAACATTATTTTTAACGAAATTAGTGTAACAGACCTGTCATTCATTAACACCTGTGAAGTTTTGGACAGCATATTTATGTTATATACGATTTAATAGGTATAAATATTACGTTAAATAGCTGTTTCAGTCTGTGGTCTGAAATGTTGTTCATCTGGATTGGACGTTGATAAACCTCCTTCCGTGTTGAAATATTCAGAAGGCAGGCGCGCTGGGTTCTGTCAATAACATGCAGCCATCCTGTAGGAATATAAACAGAGAATAATTATATAAACCTAATTATAAATACATAAATTATAGAAATACATAGATAGTAATTAAATGAAGTATGATGTAATTTTTATAGAAGGAATTACAATACTTACTCAAGTTCACTTAGTTTTAGTAAATATATAAAATAAGTATTTAAAACTTATTAAAGCTGCTTTCTGAGTTGAAGGTATATTAAATAATCCATTACCAAGACTGTTTATTACACTTTAAGAGGTAAGTTACTGTTATCACCGAGGCTATTCCTCTTATCAGTGCAGGATTTACAGACTTGACACATCGAAATAAATGGGACATCTCCACAAATGAGTCGTAAACACGGTTTTAAAAAAACCCCTCCCCCTTCGTTTATCTACAATGTAAGATCTAGCTTAATTTCCGGTTCTATCCAGTTATTTTCACATTGGCTACTTGCTTAATTTAGGTTACGCTGTTATAGCGTTCGCAAATATTATTTAATACTAATGTGTAATTCAGACTCCAATAGGTATTTTAGAACATGTTTAGTTACAAATCTGCCGTGCAAATTACTCTCACCAATCAGCTAGGTGAATAATTAGGGATTTTGGCATGACATGTTATCATTTGTTGATTTGCTAAAATTTACAAAGATTAAGGATAAAAAACCAAAGTGTACCAAAAGTGTACTAAAATATTTACTATTCTTTTGTTTGTCAGTAAAATATAAAATAAATATATATGATTAAATGATTGTGGGTTTAGTGTGATTGGCTTGTGTAGTCTGGTTACTAAGTGAGTATCTCAGTCAAATTATGTTGATAAAGGGTAATTTATTAATAGCGATTGCAACTAAAGGGATCTTCACTTTACGTGAAATTCGAACTTTGAAGTTATTTTGGTGTCATTTTGAGCTGATTCACAAGTCCAGTACACAGTTTTCTCTTTTTTCAACATCTGAACCCTGGCCACCATCTAAAACACGTTCATACAAATGGCAACCATTATGTAGGAACCATATCAGTATTAGTGACCCGGGAACACAACCTATCAACTACGTCTTCCACAAGAGATTGACCACAAGTTACCTGTATGTTTGCTTGAAGCGAAATGACAAGCTTTATATATATTTCCGGAATTTTTTGGTTGGTTAAGGAGGGAAGGCATTTATTCGACTATTTTGACGCCAATTATGTTTTTAGGTAATTATTGAAAATTGGGCGAGCTTGTTATTACCATGTGTGAATGGGTGGCTGGGTAACAGCATTGGAGGCAATAGATGGTTTGTGAAAGTAACATAGGTAAATAGACTTGAATAGATAAATTACAATAACCTGGTTATTTAATTGGGGTTTTTGTTTGTTGGTTTGAATATCATAATAATTAAGTCCCCCTTCTTTCACTTGAGTCTCCATGTTTATATTTTACAATCTAGATATCGCACTATCAATATGTGATTTCCACGTGAAAAGTATTCTATATGGACTCTTCTATAAAATGACAAATACTAAATATGCCATGATTATATGGTTTTCTTACCAACAAAGAATAAAATATATTTGATTTATTAAATGTATTAATTAGTTTGACTAGTTACTGTTATGTAATAGTGGTTAATATAATGAAGAATTTGGATATAATAACGACTTACATAAAATAAAATACTTTATAGAAAAATAGGGGACACCCATGCATATACCATAGACCGATTAACCTAATTAATTTTACTGGCAAACATAACAAATACGAAGGAAAAATCAATAAATTTTAGATTTGCGTAACTTTTGAGGGCTGAATAAAATGTTGGTAAATGTCTCTTGCCCAAACCATGCCTTCAGTTTCGCCTGTGACTGCTTGAAGATCTTATCTTCTTTTGATTAAACTGAACATTTTTCAGTACAGAAATTGTGTTTCTCACATTCTAACCCATTACAGCTGACCTGTGTAGGAACACATTAGAAATTAATCGAGCTTTAAGGTATTTATACTTTAACAGCCGTCAAGTGGAAAATTTTCAGATATGTTAATTTTTTCGTACTTGTTAGCGAAATCATAAGTACTGTCATAAGTGTTTCGCATGATATGGTGATGGAAGAGAGAGTGCTTGAAGTTACTTATACGCATGTGTTTCACTTCTGCAGTATACTGGATTTATTCCTCCCCCCCTTCTAACAGTCGTTTGTTCTCGTACTGTACAGGTTTCTCTTGTGCGAGAATGTTTAATCAGAACACTTGCCGTAGTAACTTTAAAAATTATCCTGTTAACTAAAATAAACTGTTACTTTAAGAAACTTAATAAAATAAGTTCTTAATGAATCATTGCAGGGAGGGTTCTGATCATTAACGTTTTTAATGATTGGCATCAAGTGCAACGACTTCAAAGTTGCATATTTTATATGACTATGATACAAAGGTATTATACCAAACTATTAAAAAAAAAAATACACTGCAATTATTTCTCCTCGACAAATAGTAAAACAAAATCTGAAGAAAAATAATATATATACACACACACACACACACACACATATATATATATATATATATACTTAAAAAATTGTTTGTCTGACTAAAAAACCTGATGGCACGTAATGACATAATCCCTATACAAATGGGGAGCAGACGGATTGCCCTGGCAAATATCCCTTAATTCCTGGTAGGTCGCTTACGTGGACAAAACACTTTAAGCTGTATCCCCATTTGAATTCACCTCACATACGCTCTATTGGATCATATCATCAGATGGGTTTATTGCTTTTATCTGTCTTTGTTTTCTTGAATTTTACTCTCAATCTATTTTTACGTAATATAAAGTATAACATTATATTTTAATTTATTTATCAAAGGTAAATCAAATTGACATGTCAAAAGAATTATTAGTTTATAGTTATGAAAATAACATATTGAACTATTATATTGAAATGGAGTCTCGTCTTTATATTATTTAATAGTCTTTGAAAGAGCGCGTGCAAAAAGTATCTTTTGAAATCGTCAA
>JAQJVL010010994.1:0-10351 GCA_035578905.1 Stictocephala bisonia
TGGTTCATAATGGTTTGACCTCTCTGAATTAAAACTTCTTTTACAGTGGTTATTATCACTCTTCAAAATATTAGTTTAAATTAATTGTATATTCAGCATTAAGGCAATAAATACATATATATAGAATCTACACAGATATAGGAAATGAAATTAATCTACATAGATGTGTAGCCCATTCATTGATTAAGATGTGCCATACACCCGTATAATTAAGGCGTGCCACAACCCCGTATAATTAAGGCGTGCCACACACCCGTATAATTAAGGTGTGCCACACACCCGTATAATTAAGGTGTGCCACGCACCCGTATAATTAAGGCGTGCTACACACCCGTATAATTAATGTGTGCCACACACCCGTATAATTAAGGCGTGCCACACACCCGTATAATTAAGGTGTGCCGCATACCCGTATAATTAAGCCCGTCACTTTTGCGATTGCTGTTGACCAATACGTCAACCTCGTTCTAACAGAACCTCGTCATAGATTTAATCACTGTCACCACGTCTTATATAAAGTAAATATATACAGATTGCTCGTCTCCATGCTAAACTGTCGTGCTATTATTGTAGTGTATGGACTTACCGCTGTGCAGCGAGTCGATCGTTTGTGGACTGAGTGCGGTTGTCAGATCGTGCACAGTCCAGATCAAAGAGAGCTTATTAATGTGCGAATTGTGCTTTCTTTCTGTCATTCTCCGTCATTATAGCAATGTCTCACTCTCTACCTCACCTTTAGGGAGGTAGAGAACCCGTTTCAGGTGAATAACGTGCACATTTTACCTCGTAACATTAGCAACATATGTGCACCAAGTAGTTCGTATTCCATGATAAACTGTAAAATAAACTGCAGGGCCGTAACGTTAACTTAGGGGGCCCCGGGGCAAGACTGGCTGGCGGGGCCCCCCCTAATACCTTACTCGCGCGAACACGAGCGTCAATATTCATTATAATTCTATAACAATACAGGTATGCTTTTATTTCCTTTACCATTTTTCATGTAAATGGTGTTTAATAATCTGCCTAATCATTCTGTACCTATTAATAACTAACTAATTTTAAAAATAATTTTATAAAGGTTAAAAAAACATTTTTGAAAGTTTTATAATTACTCATTTACTTGTTTGCTTTTGCTTTTGCTAAACTAATACGTTAGTTTTAATTAATTCATGTGTAAGTTCCAAAAGTGCAGTAAAATTTTTCTTAAACAATAATTTAATTAACTAATTAGCCTACTTTAAATTATAACTTTAATTATTTATAACTAACAATTTTTAATTTGTTAAATCTAATTAAAACATAAATTTGATATATGCGATTATATAATTTAGGCTTCCCTATATAGGCCCAATGGGGCCACTAATAAAAACAACAAAATTGAAAAAGGAAGTTTAACAGCGCTGTTACTCATAAAATAATTGTGCATATAATTTCCTCTCTTAAGTAATTATGTAGCTGAAACTATATGTTAACACTATGTTTATGTTGTAATATTAAAATCAGATTTCTCATGTTTTCAATTCCAGAAAGTCAATTCTTTAAATCTTTTAGATAAGTGGAGTTAAATTTGTTTTGATAGTTTTATACACTATTGTATGTTAAGTTGTTTAATCAATCTTGGCGCACTGTATGTTCAAAAATTGAAATAAACTGATAAATTGTTAAATTTTGTTGTTTAAATGTATGTAAATATACATGCGTTATTAGGCCTACAGTTAACAAAAAAAATTTAAGTTAACAGTAAAACAAAGCAGTTCTTAAAAACTAACAAAATATTGAGAAACCACAAATACAGAAATAAATTGAAAATTCCAAAGAATTCAAAAACACCCAGCACGAAAAATGACAATGTAATCTTAAATCTAAATGTAATCTTAAATATTAGTATCAAACAAACCTAAACAATAATTTTAAATCAACAGGAAAAATGAAGTATAACAACAAAACTAACAAGGCCAAGGTTACCGCAAATCGACATAAAAATACGCACATCAGCTGGCCGCCGTTGATAAGGAGGCTGTGAGTTGAAGAGATAAGAGTTGAAAGATTCTAAATTTAAAAAATATATATCAAACTGTAGCGATACTACTGTAGCATTCATGACAATTAATTATCAATGCAGTAAAAGCAAGATCTTAGCGGAATACTGAAACCACTTTTTATGAGTTAAATTTTATCTGAGTAGCAGAAAAATGTAGAATTCTGGCAATACAATCTTAAAAATTAAGCCTAGAGTATTATTTGAAATACGATAATTTACCTGTATTGTTAGTATCACTTGATGAATGACTTGCACTGGCGCTACCCAGCCATTGGGATAACTTTGAATTTTTTGCACACTCTTCATCTCTTCTTTTCTTAAGTTGTCTTTTTTTACTTCCACTTAAATATGACCGTTTCATTATAACTAGCACACTAGCACACACTTTAGGAAGAGGTCGATCGCAAAAACTGAGTAAATTACAGCACAAACAACTTAGTCACGATTAGTCCCGAATGTCCTATCACAACCACGTACTGAGAGGTAATGACGAGAAGCAAACACTATACAGTATTGCCAAGATTATTTTTTATCTTAGCAAAGTTTGGCAACGCAGACGTCTTTCGATGTCGTGGGAACACCTGTGCACTTCCGGTTACAGTAGTATGTTTATCGTTTATCTCAAACATCCGGCTGGGCAATGACTCACTCCCGAGCAACAATTATTGACGTAAGAAAATTATATTTCTTTACGATTTTGTATAAGCTTATTTGTCTTAAAAATATTTTTATCGTATATTTTTTAAGTTAAAAATTCAGTCTCTAGTTTTTTACATTTTTATTATAAAATTTTCGTTGATTTTTAAATATATAAAAAATACGTTTTTCGGAAGTAGTACGCAATTATGCCCCTCTATCGGGGGCCCCCTAGGCTCGGGGGCCCCGGGGCGGTGCCCCGGTTGCCCCGGTGGTCGTTACGGCGCTGATAAACTGAAATGAATCTCAGTAACCAGTCACTGATATTCGCTTTAGTACACAACAAGTGTTGTCCGTTAAGTGTCTGATTGTGATTAAATTCATTGCCTTGTTTCACGTAGATAAAACACTTGAGTTTACACCGAACCTGCAGTGGAAGTGGCCTCGAGGTCTATTAGGTGGCCCTTCAGCCTCATTAGTGGCCGATGAAGATAAATGCCTTTTGTTGTAAGGTTTGATTGGTGCTTAAGTGTACGAACTCCTTGATTACTATCTAGAATAACACCGACTAAAATATTTAGACTGCGTGAATTCAAAGAGGTTATCGTTTTGTGCAATTAATTGTAATTATTGGCATGGACACTATTGTAGTGTCCATGTTGGGTGGTAGTCAGTGTCCAGATGTGGTGTAGAAGAGAGGACTGATGATCAGACTTGTCAATTTGCTGAATATCAGACCAGTACTACTTGGTTCGGATTTCACGTAAATCTGTATGTCCTTTTTTAATTAGCTATTAAAAAATAGTCCTTTTTGAGCATAAATTGAACTTAAATACGAAAAATAAATAAATACAAATAAAATAGTAACAGGACTTTACAGATCATCAACACATATCCTTAACTCGTGTAATCAGTCATTCACATTAACAAACGCACAAAGTCGTGTCTACGTCTTATGTCTAAGAATAAGAATAACAATGTATTATTATCTAAATATTTAGTTAATTGCTTATAGTAAACTTAAATTCAATTAATTGTATACCCGTATCTATCGAACCAGCTCAGTTTAGTTCACGAAAACTTTTTTTGTCGCACAATATATTGTTTTTCCAAGTACAAGAAGGAATATGTGTACGTATCTCCAACTTGAACTGTGTGGAACTTCACAGTTCCCTATTCCAGAAAGAATCATTTCCAACGTTTCAAATTACGTAATATTCACCCCTAAAAAAAAAAAAAAAAAAAAAAAAAAAACGTTCAAATATTCTTATAAAACTAAAACATAAGATCACTTTAATTTGGAATTAATTCACGTCTAGGTAATTAAAGACAGCCAACTAATTTAAAAAATTTAAAATATGATATTTAAATCTACATTAAATTTAAGTTCAAACATGAAATTGATGTACAGTTTATGGATATATTGTGAATATCATAATGAATAAATTCGCATTTATAGTTTGTAACTAAATAAATAAAAAAAAATAGTACGAACAACTGAAATGAGGCATGTATTTTGTACATGCTCAATATGCCCGTAATTGCAATGCCAATTTAGAAGTTAACTTACAAACTTCTAATTAATAAGATTTGGTTAAAAAAAATTCGTATCTATTGTAAACAACCTTGGTAAATAAAAATAATTAAATTTTCATGTCCATGGTTGGTTATATGCTATATTTAGCTTATAACCAACCATGGACATGAAAATGTTTCATTAATGTAGAGATGTGTATTCATTGATTTAGCTATATGCAAGTTTTTCGGACTTGTCGTATTGAAATTAAAGTTTCTTTTGAATTTGAAATTAAGACTAAAAAGACGGGTAATCTCTATTCATCTTTAGTAGGCTCATAGGCCAAAAGATGAGCAAGACAAAATGTAGTCATGTTACTAACGAGGGACGAAGAGACAGTTCACGTGTTATTGTACTGTTAGATTGTGTAATGAAAGTGTATGATTCAATGAATACGAACGATTCATTACTAAAAAATTAGGCTTACCAGATTTTTTTTCAATTAAGCTCCTATATTCAACAAGTTCTGTTGGCGAGGATATTTCTGAATCTGAGTATCTACATTTATTTTATGCAAACATTCACTATTCGTCCAATGCCAATTTAGTCCCAAGTACATGTAATTCAGTTTTAACCAACAGTAGTGCTAGACCTCACTAACAAAATTACTGGCTGAAATATATCTATTAGGCTACATGAAATAATCTATTTTAACACGGCCGGATTTAGCATTTTGGCGTCCCTAGGCCAATCATTTTTCCGCCCCCTAGTCTGGTTAAAGTTACTTTCCTAAAAACCTTTATTAAAAATTATATCAGGCCTGTATTTTGATTGCTTAAACAATCAATGATGGAATTTTATCATTGCACATTTTTTGAGGAATTTACATGGCTTTGGGCTTAACAAAATAAAGTTAATGTATTAACAAAAGATTGGTTAATAACTTTGGTTTTGTGGAATTGAGTCATTTGGGCAAGTAAATAAATAAAACTAATACATTATAAAATAGGTTTAATCTCAGAAACACAGTGCACATGAAGTATTGTTATAACGTGACACAAAAACTATGTTTTAAAGTAAAACTAGATATTTTGTATGTACAAGTAGTAAATTGTATTAGTATAAAATATGACATCTCTCCGTTCGATTAGAGTACCAAACGCGAGAAAAGGAGCACAGCTCAAACTATTCCAAAGGTCAACTAGGCTATGTAAAAAACGTAAACCACCTATGTAAACAAGTTCGACTTGAGCTGAAATACTTCTAATCATAAAGGTTCGAGGTTCAAGAAAACTTAGCTGGGTATTCACAACGCCACAGAAAACTTAGCTGGGTATTCACAACGCCACAGAAAACTTAGCTGGTTATTCACAACGCCACAGAAAACTTAGCTGGGTATTCACAACGCCACAGAAAACTTAGCTGGGTATTCACAACGCCACAGAAAACTTAGCTGGGTATTCACAACTCCACAGAAAACTTAGCTGGGTATTCACAACTCCACAGAAAACTTAGCTGGGTATTCACAACTCCACAGAAAACTTAGCTGGGTATTCACAACTCCACAGAAAACTTAGCTGGGTATTCACAACGCCACAGAAAACTTAGCTGGGTATTCACAACGCCACAGAAAACCATCATTAGTCAAAGAGTTGTTTGTTTGTTAATGATTTTAAACTACATATTGGAATACTGAAGTGAAAGCCGGACAAACGTCATTTATAATGATATTTAATATTGAGGGATGAACGATAAACGTTCCGTTCCGCGGAGGAATTTGAGGTTATGTTAGCACAGAGAGAATGAATCGGAAGAATCGAACGAACGAGGACAGCCAGCGTCACGATGAATCACTGAAGAGTCTCCACAATTTGGCGTCACTAAGACGGTCACCCTCCTCTATACAAGGAATACGTTGCTTTGGGCTGGCTGTGGCAATACGATGCGTACCGATCGACGACATGAAGCGTTCTCCTGTGTGAGATAAATGTTGTAACGAAGTTGATGTATAGTGTTCAAACATAGTTTAACTTTAATTACTTGTTCCAACGAACTTCAAAATCAGAATGCTTTATTAGCCTGATTTTTTAAAATCAATTCAAAGAATATTTTAAGTTGTGGCTATTAATTTTTATTTCTAGGTATTTTTAATTTTTTTTCTCGACCGTGTGCCTCCTGGGAGATTGCGCTCTTAGACCCGGGCCTATTGACAAATCCGGCCCTGTATTTTAGGTAATTCATAGTCAAGGGTGGCCAGTACTTGTGAGTATCACGACAGAATAAGCATATATTGACCACAGATCTGCTTATTCTGTGGTATCACGTAATAATGTGGAATTAGAACCACTGATTATAGATCTAGCCTACTGATTACAAACATTAAATTCTTATTCGTTAATTAACCCGAAATTGAAAGATGAATTTTAAATAGGGGACATAAAAAATTACCCTTCAAATTTAGGTACGGTACCCGAAATAAATACCAAATCAACTGTCCTTGATTAATCGACGCAGGTTTCGGAAGTATCAGTATCTATAAGTCGACCTTCAGAATTGTTATTTACTTCCGTAGCTCGTAGATGTATTACAGCTTTTATGTTTATTATTTGCTGTTGATCAGTAAACTGTATGATTTCAAAGGCTTTGTTTGTTCAAAGGCTGATATGTTTATCAGCTATTTGTCATGATAAACATATGTACTCATATGTTTAGGGTCATCAAATCTAGCGTCTGAAAGGCAGGTGACTGGGTCATCAAACCTAATACCTAAGGGGCGAGTGACTGGATCATCAAATCTAGCGTCTGAAGGGCAGGTGGCTGGGTCATCAAATCTAGTGTCTGAAGGGCAGGTGGCTGGGTCTTCAAACCTAATACCTAAGGGGCGAGTGACTGGATCATCAAATCTAGTGTCTGAAGGGCAGGTGGCTAGTTCATCAAATCTAGTGTCTGAAGGGCAGGTGGCTAGTTCATCAAATCTAGTGTCTGAAGGGCAGGTGGCTGGGTCATCAAATCTAGTACCTAGGGGACGAGTGGCTGGGTCATCAAATCTAGTGTCTGAAGGGCAGGTGGCTAGTTCATCAAATCTAGTGTCTGAAGGGCAGGTGGCTGGGTCATCAAATCTAGTACCTAGGGTGCGAGTGGCTGGGTCATCAAATCTAGTGTCTGAAGGGCAGGTGGCTAGTTCATCAAATCTAGTGTCTGAAGGGCAGGTGGCTAGTTCATCAAATCTAGTGTCTGAAGGGCAGGGGGCTGGGTCATCAAATCTAGTACCTAGGGGACGAGTGACTGGATCATCAAATCTAGTGTCTGAAGGGCAGGTGGCTAGTTCATCAAATCTAGTGTCTGAAGGGCAGGTGGCTAGTTCATCAAATCTAGTATCTGAAGGGCAGGTGGCTGGGTCATCAAATCTAGTACCTAGGGGACGAGTGGCTGGGTCATCAAATCTAGTGTCTGAAGGGCAGGTGGCTGGGTCATCAAATCTAGTGTCTGAAGGGCAGGTGGCTAGTTCATCAAATCTAGTGTCTGAAGGGCAGGTGGCTGGGTCATCAAACCTAATACGTAAGGGGCGAGTGACTGGATCATCAAATCTAGTGTCTGAAGGGCAGGTGGCTAGTTCATCAAATCTAGTGTCTGAAGGGCAGGTGGCTAGTTCATCAAATCTAGTGTCTGAAGGGCAGGTGGCTGGGTCATCAAATCTAGCGTCTGAAGGGCAGGTGGCTGGGTCATCAAATCTAGTGTCTGAAGGGCAGGTGGCTGGGTCATCAAATCTAGTGTCTGAAGGGCAGGTGGCTAGTTCATCAAATCTAGTGTCTGAAGGGCAGGTGGCTGGGTCATCAAACCTAATACCTACGGGGCGAGTGACTGGATCATCAAATCTAGTGTATGAAGGGCAGGTGGCTAGTTCATCAAATCTAGTGTCTGAAGGGCAGGTGGCTGGGTCATCAAACCTAATACCTAAGGGGCGAGTGACTGGATCATCAAATCTAGCGTCTGAAGGGCAGGTGGCTGGGTCATCAAATCTAGTACCTAGGGGACGAGTGGCTAGGTCATCAAATCTAGTGTCTGAAGGGCAGGTGGCTGGGTCATCAAATCTAGTACCTAGGGGACGAGTGGCTAGGTCATCAAATCTAGTGTCTGAAGGGCAGGTGGCTGGGTCATCAAATCTAGTACCTAGGGGACGAGTGGCTAGGTCATCAAATCTAGTACCTAGGGGGCGAGTGACTGGATCATCTAATCTAGCGTCTGAAGGGCAGGTGGCTGGGTCATCAAATCTAGTACCTAGGGGACGAGTGGCTAGGTCATCAAATCTAGTGTCTGAAGGGCAGGTGGCTGGGTCATCAAATCTAGTACCTAAGGGACGAGTGGCTAGGTCATCAAATCTAGCGTCTGAAGGGCAGGTGGGTGGGTCATCAAATCTAGTACCTAGGGGACGAGTGGCTAGGTCATCAAATCTAGCGTCTGAAGGGCAGGTGGCTGGGTCATCAAATCTAGTACCTAGGGGACGAGTGGCTAGGTCATCAAATCTAGCGTCTGAAGGGCAGGTGGCTGGGTCATCAAATCTAGTACCTAGGGGACGAGTGGCTAGGTCATCAAATCTAGCGTCTGAAGGGCAGGTGGCTGGGTCATCAAATCTAGTACCTAGGGGACGAGTGGCTAGGTCATCAAATCTAGTGTCTGAAGGGCAGGTGGCTGGGTCATCAAATCTAGTACCTAGGGGACGAGTGGCTAGGTCATCAAATCTAGTGTCTGAAGGGCAGGTGGCTGGGTCATCAAACCTGTGATGACCCAGCCACTCGTTTCTCACCTAAATACCACTGTACGTGTATAGGTGGGCGGGTGGGTCAATACCACTGTAAGTGTATAGGTATGCGGGTGGGTCACTTAAACCACTGTACGTCTATGGGTAGGCGGGTGGGTCAATACCACTGTACGTGTATGGGTAGGCGGGTGGGTTAATACCACTGTACGTGTATGGGTAAGCGGATGGGTCAAAATTACTGTACGTGTATGGGCGGGTGGGTAGGCTATATATATATAGTGAAGGGCCATGAAATGTATTCGTTCCATTGAATACATGTTGAATAACCCCTACATGTTATCTAATCTCTAAGGCACGTGTTCGTTCATAAAATTAATAACTAGGTAAATTAAATTAAAAACGACAACATTTGATAGATACATTCGGCAGGTTACCAGTTATTTAGGTAAAACGCCAACTGTCCGTACGATTGATTTCAGGCATACATTATAATTTCTGAGAAATAGAAGTATAATAAACACAAGTACCCAAAATTATCAATTAGAGGTAATCTATAACTGTTTAAAGTCAATTAATATAATCGATTAAAAATAGCATTGTAAGTGTATGACTGGGCAGGTGGGTATTAGTGAACCTAGATTTTATAACCCAGTCACCTACCCTTCAGACACAAGATTTGATGACCCAGTCACTCGCCCCTTAGGTACTGGATTTGATGACCAAATCACCTGATTTTCAGATACTAGATTTGATGATAATTAAATATATCTGTATATGTATGTATAAAACAACAAATGTATGTGTGTCTGTCCTGTATGCATTACTAAAATACACATCGCATCGTCATGAAACTTTTTAAAGTTATAGAGTTCACTCCTAGGAAGATTTTTGGCTTGGTTTAATTCACTTCCCACTCTAGTCTGCCCCACTGGTCTTTAAAGTTTCAAAGTTATTTTTATGGAGTTATTTTATCTATTCAATTATCAGCAAATCTAGTATCTGAAAAGCAGGTGATTGGTCATCAAATCCAGTACCTAGAACTCAGATCTCAGGAAATCTTTATTTTAAACAGATACATCTGCATAATTGCGTCATAATATTTACATTTTTCACACTTTTAAAAGATTACAACTATTTTTACACTGCTTTAAAAATTAAAAAAATACAAGATTTGACAAGATCTAGGGTGCGAGTGACTGGGTCATCAAATCTATTGTCTGAAGGGCAGGTGAGTGTGTCATCATATTTAGTACCTAAGGGGCGAGTGACTGGGTCATCAAATCTTGTGTCTGAAGGGCAGGTGGGTGTGTCATCATATCTAGAACCTAAAGGGCGAGTGACTGGGTCATCAAATCTTGTGTCTGAAGGGCAGGTGACTGGGTTATAAAATCTATGTTCA
>JAQJVL010010995.1:0-10350 GCA_035578905.1 Stictocephala bisonia
TAACCAATAGAGGAATTGTAGTTTAATTACTGTGTTACAGATCTGAGTTTTGTATATTTAAGGAGTAATTTTTAATACATGATTGAAAAATAATAACCTCAAATTGTAATCAAAAGTTGCATAAGTTTATCTTTACAACTTCTGTGCATGCAAAATATAAATATAGCTTTCATATATCTCGTATTGTAAACCTTCAAGCACTCCTTTTGTTCCCCATTGTAAGCTTAGCCAGCTAAGCTAAGCACTTGATCAGTGCGTCATTGAAATCAATAATCATGTACCCTAAGTGTGTGGCTGAAACGTAGATAGTTCTTTATGTTTGGCGAGAGTGGGGTATTAATAGTCTTGTATATAGGAAAAGTGGGTACATTGGTTTTTGGAATGGGTAGGATAGCCATGTGTTTGGGGTTTGTTACAGAATGAAGTTTGACCTTAGTACTTAACAAAGTTCTCAGAATTAATAGCCGATTTAACACTACATGGCCAAGCCACTGTGGGTTTTACTTGTAACAAATTAGATTGCTTTTAGAGACACATCAACAGCATAATATCTATCCAATTTAAAATGGGTCAGTAGAGCAAGCAGTGTACAATATTTGTAAAGCTTATCTTATCTAGAAAGGAATGTATGTTTTTAACTAGCTGAGTAAATATTATTAAAATACTTTTTGCTTAAAGAAATTGTATTCAAATATGATTATAATTTACAATTTCATTGAGCTACAGTGTACAGTCATTATAATATTTATGATTCCTCAGATGTTGCATTGACTAAATTTCATTCTTTGAGTAGCTACAAAAACCCATGATACCCTTAAAATAAAGCAATACAAACGGTCCTAACTCGACTTGATGCCTTCCTAGTAGATATGGCAAATGTTTTCAACATATCAAAGCAAATCAAATATTAATCTAATATACGATAATATCGAAAGAAAAATATCGATATGACGGGTGATCAATAAATCGAATTTTAAATGATTTATCTGTTTAAAACTATGCATTAACTCTTATGTCATAACCAAAAATACAATCATGTTTTTCTATACTATAGAATAACCTACTGAATGTAAAGATTAAATACATTTATCTACACGAAACAACAAGTTGTGGTCTGTGGAGTTGAATGAAAAAAATTCAAAATAAGATTACCTAATTACTCCTTAAATTATTATGTTAATTATAAAAAATAACATTGTTATTTTTGATTTTCACATTTAAACATGCCATTAGGGTCCTTATAAACACCAAACTTCCATCTACTGGTCTGCAATAAACTACGTTTTAGTGCGTTAACCTCACGTAAAAAAATTAAATAGAGCTCTTTTAATAATTTGTAATTTTTTCCTTTTTTAATTAAAAAAAAACTTGACTCGCCAGTTGACATGGGCCTACAGGCCTGTGTGTTAACTTCTTTCAATGAGTCAAGTACCGACTGTTGGCTCAGTGGGATTCGAACCTTGGATCTTGCCTTCCGCAGTCCGAAGCTTTGGCCGCTGAGCCACCACACCATTCAGTTACTTTATAATATCAATACATGTTTTGTACACATAAGACCCAATTTAAATATTTTTTTTTCTAATTGTGATGATTTTGAGGAGAGAATAACATTGATATTTAGTGATATGATATATCAGATCATAATATCTATATGGTTGATATTATCAAAAGAAAATATGAATACTAATATATCGGTATTTCTGATATATTGATATAACGTTGCTACCCTAATCCCAGTATCTCAATCAAAATTAAAATTGGTTAATGTTATGTAATTGTGAATGTTATATTTCCCATTATAATGTCCATAACAAAAGTATGACATTTTATCATTTGCATACCGGTAGTTGTTATGTTTTTTTAGCTAACTAATTACTATATGGGTTAGCCTGCTTTGTGGGTTGTGTCTGTAATAATTATAGTACTGTTTTGATAAGTAATAATTTTAAAATTGTTCATGGTAGGGCCCACATAGCTCCGGGTAGGCATCAGATCCAGAAATCGAGGACTGCAATCGGTAATCAAGTTTAAATGTTCACGATATCATTCAGAGTTAATATTAATCTCAGCTTTTTTTATTTGTAAATATTCCTTAATATTGAAACAAATATAGACTTGTTATACCAACATAGTTGACCCAGTATGTTCCTTGATGAGGGCTAAACCATTTATTGTCTCTCAGAGTGACAGCGTACAACAATGTTTGTTCATCTGTCACACTGTCAGTGAGTTGTTCTGTGTCAAATGCAAAAAGCTGTCCCTCTGCGTTGTGTTGACTAAATGGCCATCACCAAAAAACAGACACTAGATGGAAACAAATTGGATCGTAGACAGTATGGAATATGTTAAGCAGTTGTTGTATTCAAAAAGTGAGTAATAACAAAATAATAAAGTCCAATATTTCTATAACACTATTAAAATGTTTTGCTGATGCAAATTACATTTCAAATTTTATACAATCATCTTCATGCATAAAGCAAGTTTATAAAGACATAAATATATAAAATGTTTAACTATCAAATGTAATTAATAACACATCTTGTTCAATTTTAAAAATATATAAATTGGAGGAATTAATCTGTAGTGTTTAAAAATAGAAAAAAATCATCTTTTTAATGTGCTTTATTATTCAATCATACATTTTTATTTTATTTTGCACTTTTATAAATTTAATAATTAATGTAATGTTTGCATGGTTGCTCTTTTTACATGTACCGGGTGTTTAAAGTCTGGAAACCCCTTAATATGTATTATATTAATAAACACAGATCATGAAACTTTAGGATTATGTCCTCAATGTACTTACTGACTTTTTGGCCATTTTAACTCTCCTTTTTCGATTTGGAGGGATCTCCAGTGGAGGAAGTCTGAAAAATCTTAAATCTCAAGTAATACTTCATTTTAAAGATCATTGTTATATGAACACATTGCCACAACCCAAATGAAAAAGAACTATTCATTTAGAAATAGCAGCTTCTAAAAATTTGTTTGATTTTAATACTAATGCAACTTGACCTATGCTTCTTTTAAGATTTTTCAGACTTCCTCCATAGGACATCCTCCCAAATCAAAAAGAGGACAGTTAAAATGGCTAAAAAGTCAGAAACTACTACAGTGAGGATGTAATCCTAAAGTTTCATTATTAATATAATAAATATTAAGTGGTTTCCAGTCTTTTTGAACACTCGAATACAGTCTAGATTTTTTCAATACATAGTAATTATGTCCAGAATTTGTATGCTTCCTCAGCAATTTTTAAATACTATAAGTTAATAATGTTTTATTTTGTATTTATTTCTACTGCCCTAATTAATCCCAAATATCTAGTTTTATTTTATTACTAAATCTTCACCAATTTGTTGTACATTAAATCTTACCTAGTTCCAACCATTTTTACGAGGTGATTCAAAAGTGGTTTACAATGACCATTTATCATTTTCAGAAAAATTTGACTGCAATTAATTAACAAAAATTAGCAATTCATTATTTTTCAAATAACATTTGTAACTTAAAGATAAATCAAGATGAAAATACGTTTGGTCTACACGCTACTTTTGATAGGTTTTATATTATAATGGAAAACTAAAACTGACATTTTTCTACTTTTAAAGCCCCTTGTTGTTTTTTTAACAGGCCTGACTTACTTGTTATAAAATCAGTACATAACCAACAAGAGTGAAAACAACTAACTCTCTCCATATCTGAAAACATGTGAATGAATTTGGGGTACCCATATCTGGATGTGTCAGAAAAATTAGATAGTTGTCCCCTTGAATTACATTTAAACCAAGAAAATTCAAATATATGTATCAAGTGCATTACATGAGCTATATTAAATTTTGGAATCATCATTCCACTCCTTCATATTTCCCATTACCTAATATTTTTAGCTGTGAGCACAATAAATAAGATATCTTTACTCTTCTACTGTATCATATTTTTAGTTATTTGAAAAAGCTAATTAGATTCTAAATTATTTTATGAACGTGTAAATAGATTTTGAAGTTATTCTAAAACATATCTAAAATACTCTGTTTTGAATTTTTTATTATGCCAGGACCAACTCAGATTACACTGGGAGTAAATCCCTGAGGATTATCTGGCAGGAATAACTGAGATTCAATCTGTTCCCGGAGGGTTTTACTTACGGATTACAATACGAATATGAACATCTCAAGAAAGTTAGTCTAAAAACAACGTGCTGTTTGATACTTTGTTGCGAATCACCTCAATATTTAACCATCTTATAGGCTGTAAAAAAACTTTCAA
The DNA here is from genome assembly GCA_035578905.1 of Stictocephala bisonia. Classification (NCBI taxonomy): domain Eukaryota; kingdom Metazoa; phylum Arthropoda; class Insecta; order Hemiptera; family Membracidae; genus Stictocephala; species Stictocephala bisonia. Next base: position 4,270 of record JAQJVL010010995.1, read on the forward strand.
AAATATAAGCCATATTATTTATCTTAATTTATTTTTTTATCACCAATAATTATTACCTTTTCAAACAATGTTATTACCTCTTCAGTTAGATAGAGCTAGAATAATTAAAATATTGTGAGTTATTAAAGATCATAAAGCTTGCTTTTTAAATATTTTGTTTGAAATATTTAATTTTTAATAAAAATGAATAAACTAAAAAGTAAGTAATTGAAGGCCATAAAGTATATTTTCCTGTAATGTAATAAAGCAATGTTGATGATATGATAAGCATTTTTAGCAGACAGAAAAGATTCACGATCCACAAATTCTCAGGAACTACAGTCTGTATACGGTAGGGTGGCGCACGGACCCGCCAGCTACCTGTGTCTGTCCTTTCCTCCCCCCGGCGCTCGCGGCTGTTTCCATAATGAGTCACCAACTAGCCCCTCTAATAGAATTATTAACTTTTTTTACTTTCTCAATTTTAATAGAATATTCGTAAAGTACTAACAAAACTAAGAAAAGTGATATAAAACACGATGTGCTTTGATTATAAATAACGAAATGGTCGAATGTTATTTTTTAGCCGGAATACTGTATGATTTGTTAAATGTTTTATATTTCTCATAATTCCCTAATCTTGATACAATATTATTTTAAGAGTTCTTTGAAAAAAGGTAGAATAATTTAAAACTATGTTATCGCATACTATTTAATCAGCCAAAATATCATTAAATAGGCAACACTACATACTTTACAGTTTATTTGATTAATAAATCAACATTATTATATATTACTCCCAGTAATCTTCTTCAAGCCAAAGTATTTAGTGTCCAGAAGTTGAGCATTTTCCATTTATCTTCCATGTTGTTTCCGTGTGACACTGAAATAAAACAAAATCGCGCTAAAACCAATATACAATATTTTAAGATTGCAGTTAATTTTTTACCATTCGTTATATTTTATTACTAGTTCTAATGACATTAAAATGTTTTAAAGCATACATTGAAATGTTACAGTACCCGCTATTCATCAATCATCGCAACCTTATTGTCATGACTAATAAAGAAGTAGTAATATCTTATTATACTATACTTATATTAAAAAAAAACGTTTAAAGTCTCTGTAAATTTGAAGATAATTATTTTGTTTTACTGTATACTATTATCATATTTTTATACCCTTTTTGTAATCATATATATTACGTCCAATAAAATTTTCTAGGTAAATAGATTTTATTTTTTATTTTACCTGATTACTCTAGAGGTGACACTCCCAGATCGTCATCGTCATCGCTGGTATCCCAGTCACTGTCATCCGATTCACCAGGGGCCAGATTAATGACTAGTTCTTGGACACTGACGTCATCAAGTCCTTCGTTTGTCCAGTCTGCCTCGACTTCTTTCTTGACGTGTTCAACGCATTTGCGCCAATCTTCTGAGGTGAAGGAGTTTACAGCTTCCATAAACAAATCCTGAACATCGTTCAATTTAAATGTAGTATTCCTTGCTGCTACATACCGCTTCAAAGTTGACCAAACCAGCTCAATTGGATTGTAATTACAGTGGTACTGTGGCAGTCTGATTACTTTAAACCCACGCTTACAGGCTTCTTTATCTATTACGTAAGATTTTCTTTGTTCCTTATGCAGCTTTACAAGACTGTATAGTTCTGGCTTCCGCATGTCTGGTGAATATGAAATGCCGCGAGTTTTCAGCCATTCCTCCATTTCACACTTTCGTGAGCCAGATGTTGGCGCTTTGTTGGCTACTTGAGAGTGGTAAGGTGCGTTGTCCATTACTATTGTCGAACCAGCTGGAATAGACTTCAGGAGAACCTCAAAAAACCAACCCTCAAAGACTTCGGAATTCATTTCCTCGTGATATTCGACCGTTTTTTTTTGACTGGAATATCAGAGGTGGCGACTTGATCCAGCCGTTAAAGCCTCCTGCATGGCAAATTATTAAACGTTTTCCTTTTCCTAAAGGGGCATTTACAGAACACTTTACACTGTCATTTGTCCATCCTGAGTCTTTCGAAGTGTTGGCGTTGATCCATGTTTCATCCAGAAAAATAACTTTTTTATAGTCAATTTCCCGAATTTTTCGCAAATATCGGCACCTAGCAAGAGCAACTGAGGGTTTCTCCATGAGAACTTTTCTATTGTCTAACTTTTTCCATTTAAATCCGATAGTTTTCAAAATTTTTGCCAGTGTTCGTATACAACCATCAAACAAACCCGCTGTTCGTGAACTTACTTTTAACTTTCGGAGGGTAGGGACTTCTCGGCGTCTGTAGTAGCTAAAAACGTGGTTTCTAATTGCAGTTTTCTCAAAATCGTCTAGCTGTGTAACTATTGACTTGTATGGTTTTCTTCTTCTTGGGGTAGTAAGCTTAGGGATGGTAGGTCTAGGAGTATTTTGCCTGGATTTATTACTTACAGCTGATTCAGGTATTGGTGATTGATCCGTTTCTTCAAAACTTTGAGGGTTGACACTAGAGTTTCCTTCATTTTCCACTGCTTGTTTTAGTTGCGACTTGATCCGCACCAATGTTCTTCGTGAAATGTTACATGCGGCGACCACTCTTTCAGATACTTTTTTCACATCTAATAATGGACCTTTGTTGTCACGTTCCCGCTCAAAGTAATGTAACACCGATGCAATTATAGTTCTGGCTTGAGAGTTATAAGTAAACCCACGTTTTTCACTTGATGGCGGCATAATCGTGCACAAAAAATTAAAACATTCACTAAACAAAAAAATATCACTTGGAAAAACATTAAACTATTTAAACAATTAAAAAAATAATAAATAAACCAACTATGTGTAATGTATTCGTTACAAGTTATCCCGGGAAGTATCCACATCTAACTGAAAACTACCCTGGCACCCTGGACAACCATTACTGCTAAGAGTGGTGAATCACCAACCCCTTCGCGGAAAAATATTAGCGCACATATTAGACTACGGTTAGTCATCAACAAGTTCAATGTCCTAACCAGTCTTGTTGTCCCATGTCCCATATCTGCACACTGCACGACTATGGGAGAAGGCAAGAGTACCGTACCTTATTTCAAAGTACTCTTAAAATAATATCGTATCATGATAACGTTGTATGAGAAATGTAAAACATTTAACAAATCATACAGTATTCCGGCTAAAAAATAACTTTCGACCATTACTTATAATCAAAGCACATCGTGTTTTATATCACTTTTCTTAGTTTTGTTAGTACTTTACAAATGTTCTATTAAAATTGATATATTATGAGAAAGTAAAAAAAGTTAATAATTCTATTAGAGGGGCTAGTTGGTGACTCATTAAGGAAACAGCCGCGAGCGCCCGGGGGAGGAAAGGACCGACACAGGTAGCTGGCGGGTCCGTGCGCCACCCTACCGTATACAGACTGTAATTCCAAGAGGCGGAAAACGGAACAAAAATTCTGTTTACTATTTTTTTTTTTTTTTTGCACAAAATGTTTGACTAACCAGATTCTGGGTCCGCGGAGCATATATATACACCTTAAATTCTTGCAGTCATGGTGCTGTGTAGTGAGCTTCCTTATAACAAAAAGTGATTTAGAGTATAAAAAGCTCCCAGCTGAGCAAAGTAGAATTTAAACTGTTTAAAAATTATATATTATTCCTACAACTAACAGGTTTTTAATCACTTTACTAGTTGCACTAAAAATATTTAATTTTACTTAAATTCCACTAATGTATAGAACTCTAAATAATACACACATTTGTTAATTAGCCTTAAGATTCTTAAAAAATTGATACTAAACATTTCAAACAATTTATAATAACAAAATGTATTTTGTAAAAATCTCTGAAAAAATTATATCTAATTCTTTATTCAAAGAAACAACAATCATAACTCATATTTTTTATTAATAAATCATTATCATTTAGTTCCAGATTCATTAATTTAACACTTTTTTGGATTATTTTAGTTATATTACAACAGTTAAGAATTTAATAATGTAATAAATTAGATGTGTTAAATTATATTTGTATTGCCACTAAATACAGATTTGCATGTTTCATAAGGTAAATGCTTTACACTATAAAATAGGAACTACTCGCGCCCACTGAATTGCAACTAAGCTTCTTACTTCTTGTTTAGTCTTTTAAGCTTTATTAATACCCTTAATGTTTTAGACAGCAATTTCATGTAAGCGTATTAATCCTATAATATTATTTTTAACTTGTTTAATTAGTTTTTAAATCAAGATAAGTTCTTTGAAATTTGTATGAATTACTCTTTTTCTTTACAAAAGCATAGTGAGAATCATTATTGCTAATTAAACTGCAGTAAAAGGAAAGACATATCTTAGTTTTATATATTTTTATAAACCATCCTTAAGAGAGTTTCCTTTTTTTCATATATTTAACTCTTTCACTGTAATCGTCTGATTTTTCGGACATGTAAACAATTTTAGGCTTCATTTTATTTTTTTACATGCTTTGATACAGTTAAGAGACCATTTACACCAAAGCAGTTCATTCCATTATAAAGTTCACTGAGGAGGTCTTTGAGCTCACTTCATTTACTTATGAATTAAAAGTATTAATACTTTCGCATAAATAAATACAACAATAATAAATAACAATGGTAATAATCAGCATTCGAATAAACAATTTTTTTTAATATACTATGTAAATTGATAACAATGATAATAGTAAATAACAATAATAATAACTTGCATATGAATAATAAATGTAGGACTAGACTATGTAAATTGATAACAGATAATAAATAAACATATAAAAAAGAAATACAACTAACAATTCTTCATTGACACAGATGTAAAGTGCAAAAATAGAGCCTGAATAAAATGTAATTAAATAAAAATGAAGAATATAGTAAAATATTAATTTAGTGATGGACAGAAAAATAGCTTATTCATGTATTTAACATTATTAACCCAGCTAAACATTTTGATTTGAAGACTTTTGGAGAATCAAAGAATAAATCATTATTGACTGAAATTAGTATATTGAAGGATCTCATAAGTTGAAAAAGAGGCGAAGAGGCGTGTGAGGCTGTACGACAGTGTAATGTAAACAACTAAAAATTAGTTTTCAATTCTTCCAGTTCTCCTCAGTTATGTGTTGAAAAAGAATTCTTTAAGAGACTATAACACTTCTTTGAGAGATTTGAAAACCTTTCTATACAACAATTTGGATTTAGGAAAAACAAATCTACTATAGATGTCATCAGAAATCTCATCAACAGCGTTGTCAATGGCTTGAAGAGGCGAGAAAAAGTGCTTACCATATTTTTTGACTTCTCTAACGAATTTGACTGTGTGCATCTGCAACACTGTTGCACCAGTTGTGGACAAGTGGTGTTCGCTGTCTACCACACAAATGGCTCTCTTTCTACCTTGGTGACAAGAGACCAATTTAGCTGCAAAACTAACAACTTGTGAGATTATAGCCCGCGTATAGACTCAGACTTCTTCAACAATACATAAAAACAAAATTATCAGGCTGCAGAGTTCAAATAAGACATCAAGAGGCACTAATAATTTAATAAAATCTTGAATGCCCCGCACTTCCACATTACACAGGATCTTCCACGTCAGAACAGTGGCTTAACTCAAAATCCACCTCTGCTTTCCAGTTGAGCAGATCAAATTTCTCGCCCTAAAACTAGCTGGACCATAGCGTAGAACTGTTCTGATGGACGAAATAAGTTTCTTATTAATGATCCGTTAATACCAGTGGGTGGGATGAACCTCCCTTGTAGGGAGGACACTGTTTAATCATTTCCAAACTGGGTGACAAATGTAACTACTGAAAGTATAAATGGATTGACACTAGATTAGTCATATGATGTCAGGGTGTCTCCTTATACCCCCCTCTGTAACTAGTGTGTGTGTGTGAGTTACAGAGTGCCTGTGCGCTGTAAAGGAGTTAGGCAGCATGAACAGAATCAGTGTGGCAAGTCTAAAATGGCACAATGGATTAGATTTGGTATTGTAACAGGAGATCACTTTATATTTTTATTCGTATCACTATACAACATGACTTTTGTATCTTTATCTATTATTTATATACCACAGTTTTCTTAAAATTAATAAACTGTATCT
>JAQJVL010010996.1:0-10346 GCA_035578905.1 Stictocephala bisonia
TTTTAAATAAAAATGTACAGATTAAGGTGAAAATTTTAATACTTTTTACCTTGATATTTACTCAACAAGAACAATATGCAATGAAATAACTGTTAAATAACTGATATCATGTTTAAAAAACTATGCAATATAAAAGAAGTATAATATACAACCTACTGTTTATTGTGTAATAAGTTTATACCTAAGGAATCGTATAGACGGTACAGCGTAATTAATTGTATATAAGAAAATACTGTTAAATTTTATGATATGAAGGTATAACAATATAGTATTCACAACGTAAATGTTGTTTTGAATCTCTACGAGCATTTTATGATATGAAAGTATTAACAATATAGTATTCACAACAAAAAATGTTGTTTTGACTAAACGAGCATTTTTTAATAAAGGGTTTAACAATATAGTATTCACAACGAAATGTTGTTTTGAATCTCTCGAGCATTTTAATATAAAAAGTTTAAAATATATATTCCAACATAAAGTTGTTTTGAATCCTACGAGCTTTTTAGAATGAAGGTATAACAATATATATTCAAAAGGAAAAAGTTGTTTTAAATCTATAGAGCTTATATGTATAAAGTATAACAATACGGTAATCACAAATAAATGTTTTTTTAATTTTTTACGAGCATTTTATGATATGAAAGTATAACAATAGGTATTCAAAATAAATGTTGTTTTAAATCTTTACGAGCATTTTATGTAAAAGTATAACAATACAGGGTGAGGCGAACCCTGCAGCATGTAAGCAGGAAAACGGTTGGTCAGTCCTAAAACAAATTTTTTCCCCCTATATTGATATGGGGAGTCCTTAAAAATTTTTTCATCAACCTTTTTTTTAAGAGTGTTGAAAACTAGGGGCCAGGGTTCGAACCCAAAATTATAAAAATGCAAACCTTGGCAAAAAAATACATCATTTTTAAAGGTCTTGTTGAAAGAAACTCATTGGTGAAAAAAAAATTTCTTTTTTAACATGACACATTTCAAAATGGCGGCCTTTTTTTGTAAAAAATAGACTTTTACGGAATCCCCTATAGTTTTTTACTTTTTGAGATAGGTTCATTCCAATTTTTCAATTTCTTACTTGCAAAAAACCTTCACTTCACTCTGATATCCCCGCATGCCCTTTTTTTTTCTTTAAATTTGTATTGGCCCCCAAATAAGAATTTTGAAAAATTTAAAAATTCCCTAAAGTCAAAATTTTTAAATAGCAACATCATCATGTTGTATGTTTTTTAAAAAGTCTTGTTAAGACAAAAAAAATTTGCATTCCACTTTGTTTTGTATCCCAGGGGTTTTTGAGAAATAAGCACAAATGTGTTTTTAATAATAATTTTCCCCCCTTTTTACTTTTACTTTGGCCATAAAATTTTGTATTTTAAAAATGATCAGTTTTAAAAAAAATATAAATTTGGTTTTTTCCCTTTTAATGTCTCTTAAAAAAAAATACACAAAATTTGTTTTTTTTTAAAAGATTTGTAAATTCTTGTATTTTTTTTCTAACTTTTAACATAATTGCAACCTTAAAAAAAATAAGTAAAAAGAGTAATCGTACAAAAATTCCAAAAACCAACGAATTTATTTTACTGTATTTTAAAATGTGCCGAATTGAAAACCATTATTTTTTAAAAAAATCTATTCTGAGGTGAAGCAATCACACTCGCAATACTTCTTCGCCACTGATAGAATTTTACCATGTTGATTCTCTGCTCATATCTTCGATTGTTGTTGGTGCTTTGTACACTAAATATTTCACCCTACCCTACAAGTAGAAACCCATACAAGTTAAATCAGGAATCTTGGAGGTAGTTGACAGGCCCACCCTTCCAAATCCACCTTTCAGGATAGTGTTCATCAAGATTTTATCTGACGTTTTTGGCGTAGTGAGGTGGTGCCCCATCTTTCATGAACCACAAATTTTCTATGCTTCGTGGGGATATCAATTAATGGGTTGGGGAGGTGGTTTAAAGCAAAAATTTTGTTATAAGTTCCCTCCAACTGGGTGTTCTCTGAAAAAAAAGGGCCCTAAAATTTTTTCTACCGGATCCCACACCAAGTTTTCAAAGTCCAGAACTCTGGTTTCAACCTTCGCATCCAGTGTGGATTTCATAGGCCCATACCTCTATTATGGCGGTTCACTTCCCTTTTACTGGGGAAAAAGTTGCTTCGTCACCCACAGTAAATTTGAAAAAAAAAGTTCACGTTTTTTAACATTTCCCTAGCCCACAAACAAAAATTCATTTTCGATGGCTATCTCACCATGCATTTTTGGGTGTAATGAATCTTGTATGGGGCATTTTTGTTATCTTTAAAGATTCTAAAACATTTACCTTTGACTCACACCCGCTCTAGAGCTTTTTCGGGACGAGTCAGTTGGATTGGTTGAACCGTGCAAAATGTTGGTGCCGTATCATTCTTACGGGCCCTAGCTAGGGTTTTTCCTTTATTGAAATCAGGTGAACCGTCCTTTTCAGGGCCACGACTAGCAAGTCTTTGAAAGCCATTCGTGATTGAACTTCTCTGTCGGGAAACGTTCGCTAGAGATTCGCAGCAGTGAGTAATTCTGGAAACATTCGCCAAACCCCATTAGCATTTGGAAAGCTTTTTCATTTGTGTACGGCTTTTCAATAAATACAGAACTATCTTTCACAAAAAAAGGACAAAAAAAGGAGTAAAATGGAGAATTAAAGGGGGTTGTCAAAAAAAATAAGTTTTGTTTCAGGAACTAACATGAAGTGTACAATAATGCACTAAACAGCTGATTTTATAAACAGCTGAAAAAAATCAGCGTTTAAAACAATCAAAGTTTAAATTTAAAATTGCAGAAACCCCAGGAGCAAAGTACAACTGGTTTTACAGAACAGAAAAAGCCGATTGTAAAAAGGTCCCAACCATGCGAAGGAGAAATGGTACTGGTTAAAAACTTTAATATTTTTTTATAATTTTAAAGATAAATATACAAAAAAACAATTTTAAATGATAAAATTACAATTATGGTGTTTCCCGTTTTTTAAAAAGGGCTCTTAATTTTTAGCGAATCAACAAACCCGGAACCAAAAGGCCACTCCACATTTTCCCCTTCAAGATTATCTAGTAAAAGTTTTAAAACCCAAATTTGTAAAAATACCGATTAGTAAAAAATTTTAATATCAGTTTATTACAATGAAAACACAGTATTTAAATTTAAAAAAACGCTTTTTTTGTATTTGTCAAATTGAAATTCTAATAAAAAATAAATTTGCTTACAAAATTCCTTTTTTCGATTTACGAAATTAAAATGTTAGATTTTGACTCAGTGCTTTCTTTTTTGGTGTCAAGGGGCCAAAGAACGTAAAAAGGGGGGAAAATTATTTTTAAAAAAAACACGTTTGTGCTTTATTTCTAAAAAAACCACTGGAGAACAAAAAAGTGTAATGAAAAATTTTTGTTTGTTTAACAAGCGCTTTAAAAGACATAAAACATGATGCATGTTCTTTTTTAAAAATTTTGACTTTAAGGAATTTTTAATTTTTAAAAAATTCTTGTTGGGGGGCCAATATCAAAATAATGATAAAATAGTCATGCGGCATATCAGAGTGAACTGAAGGTTTTGAAAAATAAAAATTTTGAAATTGGAATGCCTACTCAAACGTAAGAAAACATAGGGGATTCCGTAAACGTCAATATTTTCACAAAATGGCCGCCATTTTTAAATGTGTCATGATAATAAATTTTGTTTTCACCAATGAGTTTCTTTCAACAAGACCTTTAAATGATTTTATTTGCCTAGGTTTTTTATTTGAAATTTTGAGATTCGAACCCATGGCCCCCAGTTTTTCAACACCTTTTCGAAAAGGTTTATAAAAACTTTTTTAAAGGACTCCCCATATTTTCAATATGGGGGAAACATTTTGTTTTAGGCCACAGACCAAAACCCTTTTTTCCCGCTATACATGCTGCACGGGTGGTCTGCCTCACCCTGTATAGTATTCACAACGTAAATGTTGATTTGAATCTCTACGATCATTTTTTGATATAAAAGTATAACAATATAGTATTCACAACATAAATGTTGTTTTGAATCTCTACGAGCATTTTATGATATGAATGTATAACAATATAGTATTCACAACGTAAATGTTGTTTTGAATCTCTACGAGCATTTTATGATATGAATGTATAACAATATAGTATTCACAACGTAAATGTTGTTTTGAATCTCTACGAGCATTTTATGATATGAAAGTATAACAATATAGTATTCACAACGTAAATGTTGTTTTGAATCTCTACGAGCATTTTATGATAAAAAAGTATAACAACAAAGTATTCACAACGTAAATGTTGTTTTGAATCTCTACGAGCATTTTACTGATATGAAGTATAACAATATAGTATTCACGACGTAAATGTTGTTTTGAATCTCTACGAGCATTTTATGATATGAAAGTATAACAATATGGTATTCACAACGTAAATGTTGTTTTGAATCTACGAGTATTTTATGATATGAAAGTGTAACTATATGGTATTCGCAACATAAATGTTGTTTTGAATCTTTACGAGCATTTTATGATATGAAAGTATAACAATATAGTATTTACAACGTAAATGTTTGTTTTGAATCTCTACCGAGCATTTTATGATATAAAATTATAACAATATGGTATTCACAACGTAAATGTTGTTTTGAATCTCTACGAGCATTTTATGATATGAATGTATAACAATATAGTATTTACAACGTAAATGTTGTTTTGAATATCTACGAGCATTTTATGATATGAAAGTATAACAATATAGTATTCACAACGTAAATATTGTTTTGAATCTCTACGAGCATTTTATGATATGAAAGTATAACAATATAGTATTCACAACGTAAATGTTGTTTTGAATCTCTACGAGCATTTTATGATAAAAAAGTATAACAACAAAGTATTCACAACGTAAATGTTGTTTTGAATCTCTACGAGCATTTTACGATATAAAAGTATAACAATATAGTATTCATGACGTAAATGTTGTTTTGAATCTTCGAGAATTTTTTGAATAAAAATTTTCGTTTTTTGTTAATTTATATTTAGGTTTAAGATAAGTAATGAAATTAATTTTTTTTAGGTTTTATTTTCTCTGTGTAAATTTTTAAATTTTTTTATCTGGGAAATAATAATAACGAATAAAACTGAGTTCAAAAATCAAATATTTATTTGGGGACTACTGCTTTTCTAAATTATTAGCTTATGAAAAAGGTTTTAAAGTAATATTTTTAAATTAAATGACATTTTTATATACACTGATAATTAATACACAGTATAAAACACACACACACACACACACCACACACACACACCACACACACACACACAAACACACACACACACACACACACACACAAAACACACACACCCCCACCACACACACCAACACACACCACACACACACACACACAACACACACACACACACACAACCACACAACACCACAACAAAAAACACACACCCCACACACACACACACACACACCACCACACAACACCCAACACAACACCCCCACACACAACACCCACCACCACGCCGCACCCCACGCACGCAACGCACGCACGCACGCACGGCACCAGCACAACGCACACAATATTACTTTATGTTTTGGTAATTTTTAGTGATTTAATATTAATATAAATATTTACGTGAACTACTATTTAAAAAGGTCTTAAAAATGATCTATAACCCTTTACCCCCTGTTAATATCACAGAAGTTGTCCAAATATGTCGCCCCCTTTTAATAGACTCCGATTCTTCGTAACAGATTCCAAAATGTCAACCTTAAAATACCATAACCATATTTTGAATTAGTACTGTATTGCAATAATAAAACCTCAGGCTTCAAAGCCGTTCACCGGGGACGCCCGACGAAACCAATCCGCAAAACGGCACATTTGACACCCCACTTCAGTTATCTCAAGCCATACTTTTTTAATTCATTGCCGATTTCAGTTTTAAGAAACCACTGAGGATGCCACATCAAGTACGGGCGAAACTCTGGTACTTGTAAATATTGTAGATAGTCCTTGACGCGGTGTCACCGGAAATTGTAGATCCTATTATAACACCGGCCGCTTAAGCCTAAGTTCTAGATATAATTACTTTTGGTTAGTTCCAACACTTTTTTTGCTGGTCAAAAATTTAAACCCGACCGAAAAATAAAAAAATTCCTCGCTGATCGAAAATAATGTAACGATTGTTTAATGAATTAAAATAAAGTTTTCATATAAATGCTTTTATAAATTATTGCTTTTATAAATGCCCCGATTTAATTTATTTGTACCGTTACAATCTGTGTCTCTTCTTCTAAAAAACTATATGCCCCACGTGTACTTTAAAATTAGTTGAACGGGGTTGGAACGGGGAAACCAATTTATCTTTCGCCGAGCACCCGGTTATTCTTATGGTAAAATTTATATTTTCCAACCCCTAAAAAAACTATTTGTTGGAAATGTGAAAATTTTTAAATTTTTTTGGGGGTTAAAACCCTTTTTTCTATTTACAGTCCAAAAATCAAGTGTCTAGACTTCTAGAAGTCCTTAGAATTTGTATTTTGTTTAAAAGGAAGCCGGTGATCGCTGTTGAACAATTGACGCACGGGAAAATATTCTTTTTTTAAAATGTCAAAAGGCTTGTTCAACAATACGTTGTGTAATTGAACCATTAAAACAAAAAAAAACAGAGTTTATTCAATGCAAGGTTCGTGAATCAACACCTCAAAAATTCACATATTTCACCAAAATTTTAATGGGGTTTTTTAAAAAACACAATTACCATTTGGTACATTGAATAAACAAAATAAAATTATTTGGGTCTTTGACTCAAACAATCCAGATATATAAAATGATTTTCATCCAAGGAGGTGTTGTATCATCAATTTGTTGTGTAATTAAATCTAGTAAATCATTTTAGTTTTGAAAAAGGGGTCGTTGAGTCAACAATCTGTTGTGTAATTAAGCTTCCCCTTTTTATGGTTTTTATTTTGTGTGGGAGGGTAAAAGGCCAAATAAATCATTCTCTTGCTGTAGGATGTGTAGATATAGGGGTATAGTCCCTTTTATGGATAGAGAACTACTATGAATCTGATCTGGCGATGATATGTAGGAGGGGATATCTATTAATTTCTAGCATTTTTACGTAACAGGTGTACTTCCAATTAAAATACCGCAATATTACGAGAAAATCATACAAGGTAGAAACGAAGGTAAACGTTAAAAGAAGGTCTTATTTTACTAGGAGAATTTATGGCTAATAAGCCCTCTCTAACTTTAACCTGAGTTAAAGTTTTGTAATAAATAAAATACATAATAAAATATGTTATGTATTTTATTTATTAAAGATAATGAAGTACAGTATTGATACATTTTGTGTTATTATGAAACACCAAAATAACAAAAAATGCCATAACAATTTAAACCGCTAGTTTGATCGCGACCCACCCCCCCCACCCATACACGTCAGTGGCATTGACAAAAACCGCCCACCCATACACGACAGGGGGTATTGACCCCCCCCCCCCCCTACTCGTACAGGGCATTGCCCCACGCCCCCCCCCTATACAAGTCAGTGGATTGATCACCCCCCGCCAAACACGTACATTCTCGTTGACCACACGCCCCCCCATACAGTTCGTGGCATTGACCACCCCCGCCATCAGTACAGTGGCTTTGCCCTACCCGCCCGCCCAACAGTACGTGGCAAAAAAACCAAGGCTTTAAAAAAGACTCCCTACCGGGGGTTGAGGGGGTGCGTACAAGGACGGACTCATTCATTGGTCACCTATCCAATTTAACACCCACGTTCAATGTTTTTTGAGATGTTTTACGATAGTCGGTTTCTTCGGTAAGGTACCCCACAATTTTACAAAAAAAAAAAATAAAAAAAAATAAAAAAGAATAGAGTAAGTGTAGTTAATTTAAAGGGCTTAAAAATACACGAAAGTTTTGGGCGTTTTAAAAATACGCCATGCAGGCTTCCAAAATAGCGGGGTCAAAGTCCACCGCCGCTGTTATCAGCCACGTGTTGCCTTTTTGGGTCAATTTTACATTGTTTACAGTATTGTTTTGGTGTGACGTCACGCCGTGTTGTCCTGGTCAGTGTTGTTTTGGTGTGACGTCACGCCGTGTTGCCCTAGGTCAGTGTTGTTTTGGTGTGACGTCACCGTGTTGCCCTAGGTCAGTGTTGAGGTTAAAAATCGCAGGGTCAAAATTTAAAAAAAAATTGCAAAGAGGGGAAAAATTTTAGTATTGAATGATTTTCCTCAAAACAACCAAAGTTTTATTTGGCTTGGTAACCTAAATGGTGACTTTTTTTATTTTTTTTAACAAATTCTTTGCTTCCCCCTTTTAAATTAAGGCTAAGCAATTTGCAAATTTTTATTTTGGGTTTTTTTAGAAGAAATCTTGGTTCAGTGTTTGCTTTACAAGAAAATGAAATAGTATTACAATTTAACATTAGGTTCCACCAAAGTCACAAAAATCTTAAAAAAATAGCTATTATTTATAAAAATCTGAAAAGAGGGGAAAACTTTTAGTATCTGCACATGATTTTCCTCAAAACAACCAAAGTTTTAGTGGTCTGGTAACCTAAATGGTGACTTTTTTTTTATTAAAAAATTTCTTTAGCTTCCCCCTTTTTAAAAAACTGACTAAGCACTTTTGAAAAATTTTATTTATGGGTTATTTGTAAGAAAATTTTGGGTTTCAGTTTTTTGCTTTAAAAAGGAAAATGTAATAGTATTCAAATGTAACATTAGGTTCCCCCCCAAAGTCACAAAAATCTTGAAAAAATCAGCTGTTAGATCTTGAATGTTTATTTAACATTCATAATTTCATTAATGGTGCTTTATACAAAACTTTTACCTGTTGTTTTTAAAAAAAAGTTTGTAATTACTCATAAAAATGAATTTCCCCTTTTAAAAAATTTAAAAACTTGTGCAATCTGAGAAAATGTGAGGAAATTTAATAAATATATTTTATTATTAAAATTTACAAAATGGATAAATAATTTCAACTAATTTTTGATTATAACGTATTTATTTAAAAATTTTAAAAATATATAGTAGTTTGTTTAAAAATGAATTATTATAGAATAAGTTCAATTATAATTCATTATTTATGTTGTTTAAATACTAAATTTTCTATTTTTAACTTTTTAACCTTGTTAGTAATGTTTCAATATAAATTTTTTAAAAAAAAAAACTGAAATTTTAAGAAAATATAAGAGGGCAAGAATGTTTAAAAAAAAAAAATTTAACATTAGGTTCCCCCCCAAAGTCACAAAAATCTTTAAAAATCAGCTGTTAGATCTTGAAAGTTTATTGAATTATTTTAGAATAAGTTCAATTATAATTCATTATTTATGTTGTATTAAATACTATTTGCTATTTTATAATTATTAACCTTGTTGTAATGTTACAATATTAAAATTTTTACAAAAAAAACTGAAAAATTTAAGAAAATATAAGGGGCCAAAAAATGTATTAAAAAATAAAAAATTTAACATTGGTTCCCACCCAAAGTCACAAAAAAACTTGAAAAAATAGCTGTTAGATCTTGAATGTTTATTAAATTTTTATAGAATAAGTTTAAAATTTAATTCATTATTTTGTTGTATTAAATCTATTTGCTTTTTTATACATTTTAACCTTGTTGTAATTTACAATATTAAATTTTTACAAAAAAAAACTGAAATTTTAAGAAAAAATAAGAGGGCAAAAAAGTATTAAAAAATAAAAAAAATTTTTAAAATTAGGGGTTTCCCCCCCAAAAATCACAAAAAACTTGAAAAAATCAGCTGTTTGATTTGAAAGTTTATTGAATTATTATAGAAAAAGTTCAATTATAATTCTTATTTATGTTGTATTAAATACTATTTGATTTTAACATTTTAACCCTTTTTAGTAATTTACAAAATAAAATTATTAAAAAAAAGCTGAAATTTTTTGAAATATAACAGGGCAAAGAATGTATTAAAAAATAAAAATTTTAATTTTCAAACAAAAAAACAATAAAAGGAATTAGGTAATTTTAATAATATTATTAATCAATTTAGACTATAAATAAAGAGAAAATTTTTAATACTGGTGAAAGTTCTATGAAAGTAAAAGAATTTTTTTGGGAAATTATTTTTTCAAAATTTAAAATTTGCTCTATTAGGATGAAAGTTCTATGAAAATAACAGAATTTTTTGGTAAATTATTTTTTTTTAAAATTTAAAATTTTACTCTATCATACATTTGTTTAAAAAGAAACAGCAATTTTGTGGAAATTTAAAGACTTTTTCTCAAAAATTGGAGAAAAATTTTATTAAACATACTACAAA
>JAQJVL010010997.1:0-10346 GCA_035578905.1 Stictocephala bisonia
AGGTTTACAGAGTTTCCCCTGCTCTTTTTACAGAAGGATTAGCTAGCATAAATAGAATTAATCAGTGAGGTAGGTCTTAAATGTCTTAATGGATTGGATTTAGCTTCGTGACAGGAGATCACTTTATACTTTTATTGATATAACAGTACTTTTGGACTTTTTCCAAATATATTAAGGCTTTTATATTTTTTAATATTAATAAATGGTACTCGAAAAAAAACATGTTTTATACATATATATATGTATATTTTTTTTTTCTAGAATGTTACCCAGCTGTAAGTAACTGTGGAAAATAAGTGATTTATTTATTATTTCACTCATCCCTTGTGATAGTGAGTACCCTTCAATAGTGGGTCATCTCTGTTACATCAGTAGCCTGCAGGACACTTTCAGCAATGCTAAAAAATATACAATCATCACCGAACTCCAGAACAAATAACACTTCGCCTGAAAATAAAGACGTTTTTCATTTCATTTTATTTCAAATATATTCAAGACATACTTTCCCCTAACACTGAGAACCGTACCAGAATAGATAAGAAAAGGTTTGAGTGCATAATGACCATACACTCTGGGACATCTCAGTAATATTTTACTATGTATTTGTGGAGAAAATCAGAATCATGAGATGTTTTTGAAGTATACAAATATACTTTTTAGTGTTTTTGACAACTCTGCCCTATTGATTATGTGGATTTTGTATTGGCATAGCATTCTAGATCTACCAAGTGTCCTCTCATTTTTAATGAGCTAAAAAACTGCAAATTAAGACATGAGTATATTTGAATGGTGAAGATTGATTTTATTTTAGTTTACTTTAAATTGATGTTCTTTGTATAAATCAGGTAAATGTCCTGTGTTGCCGATTTACATTTAAACAGATTGTATCTTGAAATTTGATCAGTGTTTGTGCATTTTAGTTGTATTTCAGCTCCTTATTAGGATTGGTCCGCCTCCCAAAGTCCAACCCCCCGTCCACGTCGTGGGAGGCGGGCAACGGCACTAAAGTAGGGGATAGCTTATCAAGAGCGTATACCAGCGGGGACTTGTCCCTGGCACCTCCAAGGTAGCTGGTCCGGTCTGATAAGAACCCTGAAACAGTGACGGCTAACGGGGCTCTGGTGAAACAACCACGTCAGGCCCAGCAAGCCGGTGGTGAAGTCTAAAACTGCTTTCAACAATGGAACTAAGCCTCGGAAGGATGGATTAAAGGATACGGACCGGAAACGAAACAGGATGAGAATTGGTACATTGAACATATTGACATTAACAGGCAAGGTGGAAGAACTAATAGATGTGATGAATGAGAGGAGGCTGGATTTGTTGGGCTTAAGTGAGACGAAATGGAATGGACAAGGAGAAAAGGAGATAAGAGGGGGAGGGATGTTGTATTGGAGTGGAGGCAGGAACAGAAGGAATGGAGTTGCTATTATGGTTAATAAGAGGATGAAGGAGAAGGTGGAAGGAGTTGAATATATATCGGATGGGTTGATAATGATAAAAATGGGAGAAGGAAGCAGGGAAATAGGATTGATGCAGGTTTATGCACCGCAGACAGGATGCACAGAGCAGGAAAAGGAAGTGTTTGAAGAACAAATGGAAGACCAAATAGGAAATGTGAACTTACTGATGGGTGATCTAAACGCACAAATTGGTGTTGATAGGAAGGGATATGAGGAGGTGATGGGGAGTTTTGGATATGGGAATAGAAATGTGGAAGGGAGGAGATTGCTGGATATGTGTCAAAGGAATGCGTTGACGATTGGAAACGGGAAATTCCGAAAGAGAGAGAGTCATATGGTGACGAGATACAGCTGGGATGGGGTGCAAAAGAGTGTCATCGACTACATCATAATGGACAGGGAATGGGGGGGGAAAATCCTGGATGTGAAGGTGATACCCAGCGTGAGTATGGGTGGGGACCACAGGCTGCTGGTCGGGGTATTTCGGATTAAAATGAAAGAAGTTGCGACAAGCAAACCTATAAGAAGAATAAAATGCTGGAAATTACTGGAGGAGGAAAAAAGAGAAGAATTCAAGAGGTTAGTGAAACAACACTTACCAAGGACGGAAGTAGGTGATGTGGAAAGTGAATGGAAGCTCTTCAAAGAGTCACTGGTAAGCGCAGCGGAAAGGGTATGTGGAAGAACATCGGGAAGGAAGAGAGATAAGCAAACGTGTTGGTGGAATGAGGAGACAAGACGGGGGGTAAAGGAAAAGAATAGAGCTTGGAGGAAATGGTGGAAGTCAAGATCCCAGGCAGATAGAGAGGACTACATAAGGAAAAAGAGGGAAAGTGGAAAGATAGTAAGAGAAGCGAAGGAGAGAGCTTGGGAGTCATTCACAGATAAGTTGGAGAGGGATATGGAAGGAAACAAAAAGCTATTTTACAGCATGATGAAAAACAAGAAAAGGAAAACAGAGAGTGCCCTGACGATGAAAAGAGAAGACGGAGAGCTGGTGGGGGGTGAAGAAATCAAAGGAGTGTGGAAAAATTATTTTCAAAAACTACTGAATGAAGGGTATATTGATGGGGAGGAAGAAGACAACGATTATTATCTGGAGGGTTTGGAAGGTATAAGTTGGAAGGAGACAGAGGATGCTTTGAAAAGAGTGAAAAATGGGAAGTCTGCAGGACCGGATGAGATATCAATAGACATGATCAAAACATTGGGTCCTATAGGAATACATTGGCTGCAGAGGGTGTTTGGATGTGTATGGAGGAGTAGAAGAGTACCGGACGATTGGGGAAAGGGAGAAATTATAACACTGCATAAGAAGGGGAGCAGAAGAGAGTGTAAAAACTATAGAGGAATAACTTTGACGAGCCAGGTGACCAAGGTGTTTGAGAGAATATTGTTAAACAGGATAGAAGGAACAGTGGAGGAACAGATGGGTGAGGAACAACATGGGTTCAGGAAAGGAAGAAGCACCATAGATCTGATTTTTGCAGTGCGACAAATGATCGAGAAGTATTGGGAATATGACAAGAAGTTGTTCATGGTGTTCATAGATGTGGAAAAAGCATATGATACTGTTAACAGAAGTAGTATATGGGAGAGCTTGAGGAGGATAGGAATAGATGAAAGAATGATTGGATGGATGAAGGAGTTATATAGGACACATAGATGTAGGGTTAGAACTAGTATGGGGAATACTGAGTGGTTTGAAGTAAAAAAGGGGCTGAAGCAAGGGAGTGTTTTATCACCAGTTTTGTTCAATGTAATAATGGAGGTGATGCTGAGGGAAATTAAGGAGGATGTAGGAGGAGGGGTGAATGCGATGTTGTTTGCGGACGACATTATGTTGTGGGGGGAAAGTATAGAAGAAGTGCAGGAGGTATTGAATAAGTGGAGTGTAAAGATGATGGAGAGAGGTCTGAAGGTGAGCATGGAGAAGAGTGAGGTGATGGTGGTGGGTAGAGATACGGACCTGGGAGGGGTCGTGGAGTTGAATGGGGAGAGCTTGAAGAAGGTGGAGGAGTTTAAGTATTTGGGAACAGTGTTATCGAGCAATGGGAAAATGGAGCAAGAAATAAGTAACAGATTGGAAGTGGGTGGTAGGTTTTTTGGAAGCGTGAAACACCTGGTATGGGATGGAAGTGTACCACAAAGGGCCAAGGTAGCAATGTTTAAAACTTATTATAAACCCATGGTGACGTATGG
The DNA here is from genome assembly GCA_035578905.1 of Stictocephala bisonia. NCBI lineage: Eukaryota > Metazoa > Arthropoda > Insecta > Hemiptera > Membracidae > Stictocephala > Stictocephala bisonia. The sequence continues at coordinate 3,666 of JAQJVL010010997.1, forward strand.
AGCTGAGACGTGGAGATTATCGGAAAGGGAGTGGAGTAGGATACAAGCGGGGGAGATGAGATTTCTAAGAGCCATCAAAGGCAAAACACGAAGAGATAGGATCCAGAATGACGAGATAAGAAGAGGTTTAACTGAAGAGAGTTTGAGAATGGGGGTGGAGAGGTCACGGTTAAGATGGTACGGGCATGTGAAGAGGATGAGACATGAAAGAATACCTAGAAGAATGGAGGAGATGGAAGTGGTGGGCAGAAGACCCAGAGGAAGACCTAGGGGAAGATGGTTGGATGGCGTGAAAGTCGATGTGGAGAAGAGGGGAGTTGTGTGGGGGGAGGTGATGAGAAGAGAGATGTGGAATAACAAACAAGAATGGAGAGGCTTGGTGAACGCCCGAACCCAGGAGTGAACTGGAGCGGGTTTCCGGATATGTATGTATGTATGTATGTATTAGGATTGGTCAAAATAAGACTAAATCAGGATTATTAAGATTTAATGAAACAATATGGACGGTAGTCTAACGTAATGTTATTTCCATAACTTTAATTAAATAATCCTATGATTTGTAATACTCTTAATTGTAGCAGCACATCATTTCATAAAACAAAATTCAAATGATATGGCAGTGATGAAAAGTGATATTTAGATGTGTTTTTTTTTTTTTTTTTTTTTTTTTTTTTTTAACTTGTGTTGTCTGGTTGTTAACAACTGTGTTTGACTTGTGATCAGATAGGACCACTTACTAATAGCCCAATGGCCAGGCTAACTAACACCCTTTATTATTACTGTAAGTGAGTGGGTGTAGGATTGGGTCATTTACCACCGTACGAGTATATGTGGGCGGGTGGCTTTGTATTTCCAATGCAGCAAGACTAAAATGCAAGTTAGTTGTTAGAATATTTAATGCGTTTCGTGGCCATGTCAAGATGTCAGCTTATTCACTTCAAAGATTGATTGAAGCTCCGATAAGGTGAATTTAAAGGTGCTCGTCTTTGATGAATTGGTGAACCACTTAAGTGTGAACGTTGGCTATCTATCAAGCAACACCTACTCTCCCTTAGACAACACCCAAACGCAGGTGACTTGGACATCCACCATGGACACCCCAGACTCATTTAGTACTTTCCTTGCCTATGGCAACCATTGAGTGGATTGGCTGCTTTAGTATTAAAAGAACTGAGTACAGAACCTGCCGTCCTATCACTCAGGATAGCAGTGTTACTTCACAGAAGATGTGACTAGTCTAACAAAAGTTATTACTACCTCAAATTAGATAATAAATAATAATACACTTCACTAATTCAGAACACTGCATTTGAACACAATATTGCAATACAATCCACTACGAAAATTACCAACTCTAAATGGATAACACATTTAATTGTAGAGACGCAAAAAACGAAAATGGATCTCGTAGAAGATTTTGGATTTGAGAATTTACTATTTTTTTTACCTTTGATCAATTCTGAACATTTCAATACAGGGTGTCCAACTTCGACTATTGCATATTTTAGAGGATCCTTTGTCGGGTTAATACAAGCAAATAATGCTATATAACATGTGTTCTATCTCGATTCCTTTTCTATCTGTGTGGCTGTATATGTTTTTTACAAAAATTTGATTATCTCAAAAACCATTTGACATACAACACTGAATTTTGGTATGAAAGTCAATCATAAAATCACATTTCATGTAAAAAGTCTGAAGTCTAAAATTATCGGTTTCAAAATGGCGGCTGTCTAAAATTGTTAAACTCAAATATAAAAAAAAAACTTCAACAGTATGCCAATTTAAAAGATCAGGTGACAATTAACAGATATAGTTAATTTTTTGTAACTTAAAGCATTGTTAACTGAGTACTCTTTACCCATGTAACAATGCTTTCAGTCACAAAAGATTAATTACCTCTGTCAATTATCACCAGATATTTTAAATTGGCATATTGATGAATTTGGCATAACACATTCTACAAATATTGTTTCTTAACATTTTTAGCTAAAATGTTTAGTTTTTTTTATATTTGTGTTTAAAAAATTTAGACAGCCGAATTTTGGAACTGATAATTTTAGACATTCAGCCTTTTTAAATGGAATATGTCTTTTTAAATGGAATATTCAACTTTCATACCAAAATTCACTATTGTATGTCAAATCGTTTTTGAGATATTTAAATTAATGTAAAAAACACATTCAGACGCACAGATAGAAAAGGAATTGAGATAGGACACATTTTATATGGCATTACTTGCCTATATTAATATGATCAACAATCCTTCAAAATATGCGACAATCGAAACTGGACACTCTTTATTAAACAAGAAAACATTTGAGTTATACAGAGTTAATAAAAAGTCTGGAGACCAGTTATTATTTTAAAAACTATTGAAAGAAATGTAATGAAACTTTGTAGTTTTGTACACTTCTCTTTTCCAAAAATTTATACATATTTTACTTGTTTTTCGCATAGCCAGGGTATGGCCCTTGAAAAGAGTTTTAATGATTTTAAATGTAAGCTTACCTAGAGTTATATCTCATTTTAAAGGTTTTTGTATGTACGATCTTACTCTATACAAAAATATATTTTGATATTTCCAGAAATTTGGGAATCTTCTTATAATTAGATCTAAATGCTAGCTGAATACCTTCTGAATTTTTTTAACTAACTCTTGCTCTTACTGCAATAGAGGATGTCTAAGCTTATTGTAGATAGAATATTTACAAAGAATATTATATTATCAGATATTTGAGTTTTCAAATAATATTTACTTTAAGATTAGTTTAAACCTAACCTATGCAAGCCGATACTTCTTACTCAAATATTATTATTGATACAAACAAGCCTACAACAAACTTATCTACTATAATCTTCAAAATTTTTCTCCCAGGTTACTGGATACAATTCTACATCAGAATAAGATCTCCGAATTTTAAATTTATAATAAAAATGAAAGTTTGTATAAATAATCTCAAAACTTTTGTGAGTGAGATTATTTTGAACAATCTCTAAATAACATTTGCAGTATTTAATACAAACCATTATTAATATTAATACCCGTGGATACCAATTCTTATTTTAAAATGCATTTCTTCTTTATTTTTTTAATTGTTTTGTTGTATAGATATGAAATCGCAAGACAATCCCTATGCAGTTTGTTAATTGTCTGTTTGCCAGCATGTTGGCTCAGTGGCTGGCTTTGGACTGCGGAGGGCAAGGCCCATTCAAGGTTCGAGTCCCCACTGAGCCAACAGTCATACTTCACTCGTTGAATGAAGTTCATTCACAGACCTGTAGGCCCTTGTGAACTGGCAAGTGAAGTTTTTTTTAGTTAAAAAAATTTTTGAAATTAAATATGTGATATGTCAAAAACTCTCAAAGACTTTTATTAGCCTACCGTATGCTGATTTAACAATAGTTAAGGTTGATATTTTTATGGATTATTTGTTTTTCAACATGTCCTTAATTCGGAGGAAAAAGAAATTTGTGGTAAAGTAGACCAATCAAAGTGAAATTTGCTTGGTCTACTTTACCTTCACTTTAGAATGTATAAATAGTAAGTGCGACAGGCCTGCTGAAAACATAACATTTTAAGTTCAATTACAAGGGGTAAGACCATTTACGGATAGGAATCAAACAATGTAAGTGTTATCATATAACGTAATTGTCAGTATTTTCATTAATGTGTACTCTCATTCACTTTAGTGTACTTATTATTATATTATCACCGTTAACATATATTATGTTCTTATGACAGGAGAAATGTTTTATATTAGGATAGATGTTTCTATGAGCTACTACAGAAAATAAAAAGTTTCATATATGTCATACTTGAAGTTTCAAAATATGTCTAAATTGTTCACACTATTCCACCAATATTTTGCAGTATTTTTATGTGATTGTTTTTATATTTAGTCAATACAACATAAATAATTTCATTGGTATGGATTTACCATCCTTGATAAGTGAATAATTAAGTTAACAATGATTTTTAATTTCGGTGTTTTCATTGTTAGGTGATGTGTGGAAAGTGATGTTTGAAACATTTTCCAAGATCTAACAGTTGGTATAGATCCATGATGGTTACAGTGGTTTGCTGTATTTCTCATAGTCTACCGTCTAATAGAGCAAAAATATATCTGTTGTGAAGTTCTGTATAATGGCTGGGAAGAATGCACATAACAATTATTACTCTCTGTGTTTTTGTAAATGCTCATTATGTTTGGAGTTACTGTTCTCAAACAAATTGCATTGTATATCTACTGTATCCACCCCTCTGAGATTCAGTGGCCTTGGTGCTTTTTGGTCCATAATGTAGTAGATTGCTTTAGTTTTCTTTTTTGTCAGATTGAAGTTGGAATCTCTGTAAATTTTTTTCAGAAGATTTATGTTTTTCTCCAAGAAAAAACCTTACAGAGCCAATCAGTATTCAACTTCATCACAAAAATGGATTGGCTGTTTCAAGTAAAGTATGATCACCAGACCCGTACCAGCTAGTTTGAGCAATATTAATATTCTCTTTTCTATGTTTTTTTCTTTTTTTTCATTAAGTCTATCCAATTAACGTGTTTTATTTTTGTAGTAACATTTACCCATTTAAACAGTGCTGCTGGTACAGGCTCACACTACGGTTCAACTACACCTTGTGTAGCAGACAATTGTACATTGTGCAGACTTAATCTCCTCAAATCAGTTTTAAATAATCGGAAATGGACTCTCTAGAATCAAAGACAGCTAGCTACTCAAGGTTTGGTAGGAAAACGTCAATGTCTTCACTATCTGGTCAATGCAATAGAGTAGCCACCAAGTTACCCTCATATTTGGTTTCAACTGTATTCATATTCAGTACCTTATGTAGTTTCTACCATCTGGTCGAACTTCACAGTCGTAGTGAATTCAAAAGTGACGGTCTTAAATTGTTACACAAAAGTAGAGATATTAATTTGCGTAATGTTTTATTTTTAAATATGATTCTCTTATTTAGTGATATTATGTGTGGTTATGGGGGTTCCTTGTTTTCCTTAACGACGAGCCTTTTGTTTGTTTTTCTTTTTAATGTTAGGACAGCATTGTACAGATAATTTAGCTTGATTGTTGAATGGCATTACATTTGTTATGAACTACACCTGTGAACTTTCCAGATCGATGATCGTGATCTGGAATGATATAGAACTACCAACTGACATACCTCTGTTGTTTTACTAAACTACAAATTATTAATTACTGTTTGTCCAGTTTGTTGTTATTAGTTTTTTCTTCAGTTAACCTATGTTATTTAAACAACGATGATCACTATTTTAATTTTTATATATTTGTGATTTTAGAGAACTGATCATGGCACAGTCTAATAATTAGACTAAAAATGTGGTTTGTTTACCTTCTTGCATTACAAATTTACGTCACTAAACCTTTCACAATATTTTGGTAAAACGGGCTTATCATCCTCGGAAAAGAGAGAGTCTTAAAAACATTGAATGTTTAACGAGACCCTTTGGTTTAAGGTTGATAATTGTAGTTTACCAATTACCAAAATCTAGGTTTTGAGTCTAAGCAGTTTCCATGTGAATGGAATTTAAAAATTATAACTTTGAGCCTGTACCATACTATATCTAACAGATTGGCAGAAGAGGTTGTGAATAGCTAATTGGATGTTGGAGAAATGCACAGAAGCGAACAGAGATATTGAATTATAGTTGTTAAATTACAACAATCCGAACTGCTTAGCAACTGACACATAAGAGAAAAAAAATGATCTGTTAAAAGACATCTCTTGTTTCTGAAGGTGTATTAAAATCAGTGCTGTCAAAATAAAAAGTTTACTGCAGTGCTCACTGAGAACGAGGTGCAAGAGAGATGGACACATATTTGCAATGGTGAATAAGTATGGATACAAGATACTATGACCCAAGCATGAGAGAAAGGTGTTGGAGAAATTAATCAAACTTCTATCATACATTGTTGAAATTAAAAACAACAGAGTAAAAAGAATAAATCATATTAGAAGGGCAAAGTAGTTTGAGTAGGAGGACAGTATTGTTGTTCAAAGAGGGAAGTGATGTAAAATTGAACTACCTATTTACTTACCACCTGTTATTAATTAATACTTTCAAGATCGTTCTTTTTAGTTTTTCAGTTTGATTATGCCATTAATAGAATGATTATCGCTATTTTATACAATTCTTATTTTAAATAAATATTCTAATGCTTCTCTACAAATCATTAGTTCCAATATGTTAATTTTTTGTCAGTTAGTAGTAAAAGTGGAACCACATTATTGCTGTAGTAAGAATTATTGGAAGCTAATACTGATTCAGACAATCGCTGAAAGTACAACATTTTGTCTAATGATTTAAGGACATTGTTGTTGCAACTAGGATTAAATTGTAAATAGAACATTACTCCTTTGGAAATATAGAATCCTTAACACTCAGAAGTGCTGTTGGATCAAATGTTGGAATTATAACTAGGCATTTACATGTTGTTAGCTGTCTCCCCTCAATACCGCTGGGTGGGTAATCACCACAATATGTGTACGGACGTCATCAGCACAATACATGTATGGATGGGTTCAGTGGCGTAGCGAGGATTTTGGCGCCATGGAGCGACTCAACTGCTGGCGCCCCCCCCCTCGAACACTATCATCAATCGGTAACCGACATCCACACCTCACTCTACCACGGTAAAAACGGTTGA
>JAQJVL010010998.1:0-10344 GCA_035578905.1 Stictocephala bisonia
ACATGAAGCTAGGCATAAATCTACTTAAATATTTAACTCATTATATAAAGAGTAAGTGGTAAAAATGTTAACAAAATATCTCAAGTAGTTCTTGAGATATATCAATTTTTAGAGAGAAAAACGCAAATTTACAAACTTACGGGAAACAGCATTTGAACGTAAAAGTAAACTAAAATGATTAAAATAAAGCAAACCCTTAGGAAATAAAGCAAAACTATTGTTATTCTCTAGTGTTACCAATTTGTATATAATTATCATGTATTTTACACACAAAAAAACCTTATTTTACAATGGGACTATTCTAAAATCTAAACAACTAACAAAAATCAAACACAAAAAGTCTGTCCGCTTACTTCAATAAATTATTAAAATTCTCCAGCTCCATACGTTATTCCCTCTTTTGCTTTCCTCTTTTCTTCTTCTAACATCTGTGCCTGTCTTAGTTTTCTTCTATATTCATTAAATTTCTTGGTTTTTCTCACCTTGGCAAGTTTTAGCCTACTATCATCAAACGCCTTCGCACGCTTTTGAGTGTGTGGCCCAAGACTTAGGCCTACTTTTGCCTATTTTTGTCAATAATATATAGTATAATGGTAGAAAACATATTACATAAAATAGAAACTACCATAAACAAACAACAAGTCTCATTATTTTCTTTAGTACAAAATTTATTACAAAACAAATCTCAAAACTGTGAATTTTGCTGATTTGGCCACTTTACAGCGCTATAAAAAAAGGTCTTTACCCTTGTATAAAAATTGAAAAAATTGTTTCTATTGTACTTTTCTCATGTATTAGGATATATAAGACCAAAATATGAGAAAAACTTTTTTAAAATTTTTATGGTTTTTGGTCATTTTCAGTAGCAAATCCCCTTTTAAGCAAAACACTACTAATAAAAACAGAATATAATAACATATTTTTTTTATTATTGCTTAGTTAGATAAAATATATACTTTTTAGTATAACGGTTTTTCAAGTAAAGATATATTGTAATGAAATATTATTTTATTAATATAAATACAAATGAACAATTACTTTCGTATTAAGCAATATTGTAATAATCATAGTATTCCAACACGTCTAAAGTAAGAACCTAAGTGAGACAACATAATTATACAACGAGCCTTAAAACAATAATTTATTTTTCATTAAAAATTATTATAAAACTAATTATATAAATATATGGTTTTTAATTAGCCAAACATAATAAAAACTACAATAAGATTAGTGAGTGTTTAAATTATAAGCTTTCCTTTAAAATGTAAGATTTCCAAAAGAAGCAAATTGGTTTGAACAATATTTTTGAGCGGTAAAGTAAGTTTAATAATGCTTAATTGTAAACAAATGAAAAAATATTTGTCTTTACTTTAAAATTTATATTAACTACATATTATATAAAGCAATATTTGATTAAAGAAAACATATTTTATAATAAATTTCTAAAGTTAATTTTTTGATCACTGTTAACATAAATAAGTGATCTATCCACAAAGGGGTATCACAAAATAATTAAGAAATCAGCCAATTATATAATTACATGAAGGAACCAAACACCAACACAATATGATTGATAACTTGTCAATGAACAATCCGAAGTAATAAGTGCTAGGCCCAGAGTAGATTGTCCTAAGAAACCAGCGGATGTAAGAGATAGAGTAGTGATGTAACTAAATTACGGCCCATTTGGTTTCGGAAATTCAATACTAACAGTTTAGAGTTAGTATTGTGTTAGTATCTAGGCCAAGACCACATTGGCTTGTCAGAAAAATAGGGTGTTCCCGAACTAAGTTCCGAAACTTCAGGTTACGATTCATTGGGTAAAAATAAATACAAATTTTGTATACATATAAGTCCAAATATGCTTCTTTTTCAATATGGTGGCCGTTTTAATATTTTCACTAAATTATGAGTAATTTCATAATCCCTTACAATACGGTACTCAAATTTGGACACAGGTACCTGTTCTGCTTTATTTAAGGTTGTGATAATATTATTTTACTATATTCAATATTTTTAAAATGGCAGCACTTAAACACTTTTAATTGTAAATTGCGCGAAAACGCACAATCTTTGAAAAAATTCACACGGTGTAAAAAAGTTTCCAAATTTAATAAAAAATCATCAATAAATAAAGGAGTAACAACAATTTAGGCAATGCGATGTATAATCTGTTTCATTTTATTAGACGTTAAATTGCTGGTGTTGAATGCATTTCATATCAGCTGATAATGTAAATATTAAACAGTTGATATTTTAGCATTTTAAAAACAGATTACTCATTGTTGCCAAATTATGTTATGATATGTGAATAGTTTTTGTGAGTTCTAGTACAATATTTCTTATTCCGTTACTGGTTATTAATCACAAGGAAACTAATTAAACTTTTATAAGACATATCATTATCTAATTTGTTAATAATGATTATGAAAACTCTAATTATTATCTGTATGTGTAACTAAATATTATGATTATTTAAAGGCTGAGCCGTTCAGATTGGAGGAGTCCACTCCACTCTTAGTCTATCTTCGCCAGTTATTCATAGGTAGTAGGTCAACTTGGAAATAAAACGACTATCAATTCGGACATTGTTTAGGAAGAGTATAGTTTTAGATAATAAATGCACGAAATTTGACGTGACTTATATAATTATTGATATACTTGATATATCATTGATTTAATATAAATGTCTAAATATAAAGATTTATTTGATCACTAACTAATATAAATATTTATGGTATTGTACGTTTGTGTTCTTTTAAGGAGTTTTAATATTATTATTAAAAACTTTTAAATGTATATAGTTTTATGCATTTAAACATAAATAATTTGTAAACATGTCAACTAACAACTTGTTCTTATTGTATTCATTAAAAAATAGTTAGTTACAATGAAAATTGTTTTTGTTTATTTTACTTTACAATAGGTTGGTTTGTGACTTTTCACGCTATATTCCAAAATTGTAATGAGATATACTGCATGGTTTCCTAATGAGTTATGTACCTAAAAAGTACAAGTAAACGTCAACCAACACAAATTTATTACAATATAAGCACAAAATGCACAAATATACTACAATACAAGCACAAAATGCACAAATATTACGGTGATCGATTTCGGTGAACCACGCTCACCTTCCTCAGACCAGAGGGATTCACAAAAGAATGGAAAATGGTGTTCAACAACTCAATTTATAGGCCTATGATCACGTGACCCCATTGGCTGGAATCGTCAAAATGGCGGCTGCTGTGATATTATTGGTTAATTCCTATTGTCTGTTACTTCTCTTCTTTTATTCGCTGAAAATACATTATTAAAAACTATTTCGGAATCAAAATTAACCTGTTCATTCATTAATTTATCACGATCCTTACATTTTTCTTTAAAAATAAATAACTCTTCCCAAGCATTCATGTTACGACCCTTCTTACAAAATTTTAGAATATCTACATTTTCATCTATTTTATTCAAACTGTGGGTACAATTCAGAAGGTGTTTAGCTACATTAGATCTTTCAGGTTTATTATTTTTAAAAGCAGAGACATGGTTTTTATATCTTTTGCTAAAATTTACAGTCTGACCTATGTAAAACATATTACAATCATTACAGTTAATCCTATATATTCCTGAATTATTAAATTTATCTTCACTTTCAATATTCAGGTGTAAAATGTTGGACATAGTATTACAAGTCTTAAAAGCTACTGATAAATTGAATTTCTTAAATCTATTACCAACTCTTTGTGTAAACGGCCCATTGTAATGGATGGATACATACTTCTTTTGTTCTTTATCGGATTTTTCTTTTTTAAGTGTTGTTCGTCTATCGTCTCGAATTTTGTTTTCTATTTTCTTTTTTATTCTACTTCCAATTTCATCAATCATTGATGCTTTGTATCCATTTGCAATAGCTATTGATTTTATTAAATTTATTTCCTGTTTTCTATCTGCAACACTTAATGGTATTGAATACGCCCTATATAACATACTTCTGAAGCTAGCTGTTTTGTGAGACGGGGGATGGACAGAACTGTTATTTATGGTACAATTGGTTTGAGTAGGTTTCCTGAAAATTCTATATGAAAGTTTGTTATGATCACGAATTATTTTTAGATCCAAAAAGTTAATTTCATTCATATATTCAAATTCACTGGTAAAACTAAGCTTCTGGTGGTGACAATTAAGTATATTTAACATATTATCTAAGTCATTACATGATTCCTCGTTAAACAAAACCAGAATATCATCGACATAACGGGTGTAAAATATGATATCATGTTCCTTTTTTAATTTATCTAAAATGGAGTCTTCATGATACTGTAAATAAACTTCTGATAAAATGGCTGACAGTGGACTACCCATAGCTAAACCATCATTTTGTAAGTAAAATTTGTTATTGAAACGGAAGTAATTTTGTTTCAAGATAGTTTTGAGCAACTTTACAATTTGATTTACATACATTTTTTCATATTGTTGTTCTACAAGTTTTTCCTTAACTAAGTTAATCACTTCATCAACTGGAACATTAGTGTAAAGATTACATATGTCAAATGAGGCTAACCTAGTCTTATTACACAATTTTACATGACTGACCTTATCAACAAAATCAATACTGTTCTTAACGGTATATTTATTTTCAAGGTTCAAAGCAGAAGTCAAAATATTGGACAATATCTTTGATACGTTGTAAGTAGGCGCAGATTTGAAATTTACCAGGGGCCTAATAGGTACATTAGGTTTGTGAATTTTCGGAATACCATTCATTGTGGGTGCCTTAGGATTATTCATAAAAGCTCTAAAACGAACATTATCAGTAATAACTTTTGTACAAGATTTTACAACTTTATTAATTTCATCCTGATATTTATTTGTAGGATCACCTTTTAGTTCTTGAAATTTATTTTCCTTGATAAAATCTTCAGTTTTAGTAATATAATCTTCTTTTTTCAGAATTACAATTGCGTTGCTCTTATCCGCTTTAACTGCGACTAGATCTTCATTCTGTAATTTCTGTTTTACATCTAAACAAACTTTATAATCTAAAACCTGTTTCAAATTATTAGTTTGGACTTGCATTGTTTTACATATTTTACTTACATCATATCTAATTTCGTTTCTGTTACAATCTTTCAACTGAGATACATTACATTCAATGTCTGTGGCTAAAATATCGGCTTGTTTGTTTTGATTTTTTATGAAATTATGTTTGGGTCCATAACACAATACATCATTTTCAGATTTGCTAAATTCAACATTATTCATATTAATTACCCTTTTATGAAAAACGTGACTTTCATCATTAACTAAATGGCTAGTTAGATTGTCATTAGTACTTACATTCCTTAATCTTTGCAATTTCTTATTAAGTTTATTATATTTCGATTCCATTATACGTGAAATTTCCTCATCAAGACTATCGTTCAGCAAATACCAAGCCCTACTACCATATTCTTTAACAAATTGCATATGAATGTCGTAACTCTTAAATGTCAGTTCGTCTTTTTTGCGATATAAATCTTTAATTGAGTTATTTACAAACAGTTTTTCAGCTTGTTGTTTTGTTTTCCTACCAACCACAGTATTACATTTAATTTTCACATTAACATATTTAGGTATTAAACCATGCTGCAAGCATTGCTTATTAAAATAAATATCGGCAAGAGTAGTGTGAACTTTGATTCTAACATTCCTGTAAATCATTGCTAAATTTGCCTGACTGGCATTTACAAATAGTTTTTTAATTAGCATAATACGTGTTGGTACATATACAGTACAAGTAAACGTCAACCAACACAAATTTATTACAATATAAGCACAAAATGCACAAATATACTACAATACAAGCACAAAATGCACAAATATTACGGTGATCGATTTCGGTGAACCACGCTCACCTTCCTCAGACCAGAGGGATTCACAAAAGAATGGAAAATGGTGTTCAACAACTCAATTTATAGGCCTATGATCACGTGACCCCATTGGCTGGAATCGTCAAAATGGCGGCTGCTGTGATATTATTGGTTAATTCCTATTGTCTGTTACTTCTCTTCTTTTATTCGCTGAAAATACATTATTAAAAACTATTTCGGAATCAAAATTAACCTGTTCATTCATTAATTTATCACGATCCTTACATTTTTCTTTAAAAATAAATAACTCTTCCCAAGCATTCATGTTACGACCCTTCTTACAAAATTTTAGAATATCTACATTTTCATCTATTTTATTCAAACTGTGGGTACAATTCAGAAGGTGTTTAGCTACATTAGATCTTTCAGGTTTATTATTTTTAAAAGCAGAGACATGGTTTTTATATCTTTTGCTAAAATTTACAGTCTGACCTATGTAAAACATATTACAATCATTACAGTTAATCCTATATATTCCTGAATTATTAAATTTATCTTCACTTTCAATATTCAGGGTGTAAAATGTTGGACATAGTATTACAAGTCTTAAAAGCTACTGATAAATTGAATTTCTTAAATCTATTACCAACTCTTTGTGTAAACGGCCCATTGTAATGGATGGATACATACTTCTTTTGTTCTTTATCGGATTTTTCTTTTTTAAGTGTTGTTCGTCTATCGTCTCGAATTTTGTTTTCTATTTTCTTTTTTATTCTACTTCCAATTTCATCAATCATTGATGCTTTGTATCCATTTGCAATAGCTATTGATTTTATTAAATTTATTTCCTGTTTTCTATCTGCAACACTTAATGGTATTGAATACGCCCTATATAACATACTTCTGAAGCTAGCTGTTTTGTGAGACGGGGGATGGACAGAACTGTTATTTATGGTACAATTGGTTTGAGTAGGTTTCCTGAAAATTCTATATGAAAGTTTGTTATGATCACGAATTATTTTTATTGGTTATGATCACGAATTATTACAATGGGCCGTTTACACAAAGAGTTGGTAATAGATTTAAGAAATTCAATTTATCAGTAGCTTTTAAGACTTGTAATACTATGTCCAACATTTTACACCTGAATATTGAAAGTGAAGATAAATTTAATAATTCAGGAATATATAGGATTAACTGTAATGATTGTAATATGTTTTACATAGGTCAGACTGTAAATTTTAGCAAAAGATATAAAAACCATGTCTCTGCTTTTAAAAATAATAAACCTGAAAGATCTAATGTAGCTAAACACCTTCTGAATTGTACCCACAGTTTGAATAAAATAGATGAAAATGTAGATATTCTAAAATTTTGTAAGAAGGGTCGTAACATGAATGCTTGGGAAGAGTTATTTATTTTTAAAGAAAAATGTAAGGATCGTGATAAATTAATGAATGAACAGGTTAATTTTGATTCCGAAATAGTTTTTAATAATGTATTTTCAGCGAATAAAAGAAGAGAAGTAACAGACAATAGGAATTAACCAATAATATCACAGCAGCCGCCATTTTGACGATTCCAGCCAATGGGGTCACGTGATCATAGGCCTATAAATTGAGTTGTTGAACACCATTTTCCATTCTTTTGTGAATCCCTCTGGTCTGAGGAAGGTGAGCGTGGTTCACCGAAATCGATCACCGTAATATTTGTGCATTTTGTGCTTGTATTGTAGTATATTTGTGCATTTTGTGCTTATATTGTAATAAATTTGTGTTGGTTGACGTTTACTTGTACTGTATATGTACCAACACGTATTATGCTAATTAAAAAACTATTTGTACCTAAAAATTCCAAAGTAGCCATATTAAGTAGCTTTACCTCCATAATGATTTTTTCGATTTTTTCCTTTAACACGTTAATCACTTATAAGATTAACACTTTTATTGAAACAAAGTTAAAAACAATAATTTATCAAACACCTTTTATGCAATTATTAAATAAAAAGTCAATAATATAATTTATTTACATATAAAAATGTTAAAAACAGATGATTATAATCAGCAGTAATTTGCAAAACACACACACATATCACTGATGCAGGTCCATTACATTTGATACATACAATAATAGTCGTGTAAAAACAAGGATCTACGTTAGTACAATGTTTTTATGACAGAGTAAATGATGCACGTCAATAACTATCAGACCCTAGCAGGTTTTCTCATGTAATGGCCTCATAAACAACAAAGATTGTAGGTTAAAATTTTTCTCTACAGATTCCTTCTCATCACTAATTAAAATATATGGACTAATTAAAGTATATAAATATATGCTTTATGGACTGCTTTACATGATATAGCATGTTCAGTATACCACGTTGTGAGGGATAAAGAGAAAACACGTAACATTTTAGTAATCTATTTATTTTAAGTTAAATCAAAACAAAATTAACTTAATAATGAGATATAAATATATTCATAAAAGAGCAAGTAAACAGTAAAAGTACATTTTTTGCATAATAACTATATGTAAATTATTAATAAGAGATATGATGTCAAATGGTTTATTGAAGAACTCGTTTTTACAAAGAAGAATACTCAAACTGTACATTTATTTTTCATATAAATTATTAATAAATTTAATGGTTGCAAAATATAGGTTACAGATAAGAACATTAATTGTTTAAAGTTTACTTATGAGTCTTACATATTTTTCCTTTACACTAATAGTTATATCATACAATGTCTTCTTCCTCTTTGGGCCTATGTTTGTTGTAATGGATATTATTTTTTATTTTTATTAATTTATTTACTTCTTGAAATTCAATTGTTTACTTTTAAAGTTATTTAAAATGCAAGGTAATATTATTTTACTTAGAAAACATTCCCATTTATGTAAGGGTGGTAATTTAAAAAATTCCTATTTCTTGGTATTATTTTTTGTGTATGCTTTGTCTCTCCCAGCAATTGTTCATAGAGTTGCTATGGTCACTTTTTATTTCTTTGGATTATATGATTTATGGTATACTATTTCATAAACATATTTTTCATTTCATATAAATGTTTTCTCATATTCTTTTATTTTATGTATTTTATATTTAGGTATATCAAATCTTCCAAGACTCTTTCATCGAGCTCGTCTTCTGTTTGTTGTCTTTCCCTAGATTGAATTTTCTAATAATAGCTCTTTTATCATATAAGCTGTAATATGTTACAAACATAATATAGTATTTAAATTCAGGTACACGAGTAAAATACAAGTCCTGTATTATGTGTTGTGTAGACCAGCACTCGACAATTAAATAAATGTTTGAAACCTCCTTGTATTTCTATTTTGGAAAACATTTTCTGATTCAAAAATAAATGTTATTTTAGAAGAGTTTGTAGTATACGCTGTTATGTGACGAAAGGGAGAGATAACTGACAAACTGTGAGACATGGGATGGTGGTTAGTGAACGACTATTCTTACAGGAAGAAGTTATATTCGTCAACAAATTGCCAAACTCGATTAAAACATCTCGACGTATTATGAACTTAAAATTCAGCTGAATAAGGACATGTACAACCTTTTATAACTATGGTAGGTTTAAGAAATATAATTGGGAGAAAGCACAACAATATTATCCTGAGTGAAATTGTAGGAGAAAATCTCAATAAATGAAAAAGGAGTGCGTATGAATGTAACTTGTGTGTATGTGTGTGTTTGAATGTTAAATTTTAACCACCTAATATTGATTGAACACTGCAAACTATGTTAAATGTTTCATACAAAGAAAAAATTAATAATACTAAATTAGAGTAATTTTAATGTAAACATATTTAGGTACGAAGTACTGATGTGAAAATGCGTAATTTCAAAAGACCTCATAAAAAAGCAAAAGTTAACAACTTTAGCCAATTACAAGCTTCCTGGCTAGCCAAGCCTTTTTTGAACATCCCTCCAAAGAATCGTCGCAAAAGCGCAACTCTAAAAACTAGGCTGACCATTTTTCTAACACCCAACGAAATGCCCAGTAGTTGAACAAACCAACTTCTGTATAACCGAAGACCTCTCCTACGTAGAGATTATGATAAGGGGGCTCTTCGGATTTTGTTTTTCGGTAGATTGTTAAAAAACTGAGTATTAGAAATAATAAGGAAATAGAAGAATACACAGACCAATAATATTCTGGCACGTGTGAAATAATACAACAATTTCATAAGACTAATAACAGAATAATGTTATTTCTTTGGACTCACCTCCTTACATTTATTCATTACCAATAACATATATCACATCCATATAGGACATAAATGACATTTACTTGTACTCATGTCTGTTTTTAGAGTCTTGTAGTAGACAAATTGTTGTGGTTTGTTTTCTACCAGGCTTAGCTCATCCCCACTAATTGACTGTAAATGTAACCTCTCGTAGTCTGCTAATTAAGTGTATCGGGTCCATATAAGAGGTTAGTGAAAGTGAAATTCAACTCTAAGCTCTCTTGTTTAAAAT
>JAQJVL010010999.1:0-10327 GCA_035578905.1 Stictocephala bisonia
TCAAAATATTTTTTTAATTTCTACATTCTTTAGAATTTATAAGTGTATATAAATTTTTTATGTTTATATCCCCAACTAAAAAAATATATTCACTTTTTTTGTAATTAAATTTATTAATTTATCCAATTTTTCTTTAAATGTTTCTTCTAAGAAAGTATATTATTAATTGAAACAATGTGGATTATAAAGATTTATCTGTTCACTCATATCGCAGATCAGATTTTCTATGCAAGCCAATTATACTGTTTCATAGCCGGCCGATATGTTTATCTGGTGGTTCAGTTCAAAGTGTATTGCGAAAACGTAGTGAAGCTTGTTGGCAAAAGCTGCATCCAACCAAACTGATGATAAAATTCAGGCGTCATCGCCAAATGCAATCATTTGCTTTCAGAATTGCTTTCTCTCAACAAAAAATTGATTGTGTACACGCCAAGAAGAGTGAATCTGTATTCTGTGGGTATTTAATTCAGTAATAACAAGATTACAACTAACCGGAAATAAGCTGTGAATTATATAATCAAACTTGAAAATCTGAATGACAAAGACTGTAGTTCAATCGATTAGTAATAATAACCAAGCAGGTTTACTAAAAGTACATTTTAAAGTCGCTTAGGATAAATTAGTTTTTAAATTATGATCGGTAATGAAATATGTGCAACTCTAAACTACTTCGATACATGAGGCTACATTGAACAACAGATAAATAATTATTTCATTACGAGAAATTCGTGAAAACCTGGTGTAATCGAATGAAAACCTTAGACGTTGTAACGGGTCCACCAAATTGACAAAATAAATTAATTAATTCAAATAAATAATAAATTATTGTATTAAAGAAAAGGATATATTTAATTGGAATAAATAACGAAGGTTCAAATTATGTTAGAGAATTATTGCAAACCAGATAGGAGAGGAACAGAAATATCTGTCCCAAACAAAATACAATACTTCCTTTGTTATCAAGCCAGACATGGGTGGGGTTTTTTCCAAGAATATGTCGCAGTAAACAGATGTGGGAACGCCTGAGTGGCACCAGTCGATAAAAATAAGACGGAATAGTGTGTGACAAGAGTCAACATGAAAGTCAGTTGGAATTTTCCATATAACCCCCACCCCGGGACTCAAGGAGGAGAACGCACAAATTACGTT
The DNA here is from genome assembly GCA_035578905.1 of Stictocephala bisonia. Lineage (NCBI taxonomy): Eukaryota > Metazoa > Arthropoda > Insecta > Hemiptera > Membracidae > Stictocephala > Stictocephala bisonia. The sequence goes on from JAQJVL010010999.1 coordinate 1,150, forward strand.
TGAACAGATGACCTGTTGGCAAACACTAAAAAAAAAGGAGAGACGCTATTGGTTCACGCAATAAAGGAAGGGGTTCACCATGCGGGTGACTGCTACCAAAATCCGCTGGCCCTCGTTCACTTCCCAATCAGACACAGTACTTTACACACACACTCCCTAGACAGACACCCAGTTACACAGACATACATTACTACTCCGACATCCCTAGAACTTCATTTGTTCGGGAACTTTCGATTAATCTGTAAAGTCATAGTACGATATTATAAAACAATGCATTATTAAAGTTTTCAATTCATTTAAATTAAAATATTGAATCGGTTCGAAGAGTGCTCTACGAGAACTTCATTGTTCAAAAGATAAGTTTAGACTTAAATATATTATTAAAAAATTGTTTTGTCAAATTATCTGAATAAAGTAAAAAACTTCATGTTATAATCAAATTTGTTTGTGAGTAAATGTAGAGTCATGTTTAAAATAATGTAAATAAAAAAATGTTTGTGTAAAAGAATTTTGGAGTCTGTGTGTTATATAGTCCTACCGATTTACCCATTTAAGACCCTGAGATTAAATTAAGAATAATGCTCTCAATTAATTTAATTGTTATGAATTAAATTAAAGAATTTGATATAAAAAAAAAAAATATTTAAATTGAATTAATCAAGTATTCAAATTAATGTAACAACCACAGTAAAGGAGCAAGTTACAACGTAGTTGGCTAATATAATAGGTCTAGCCGATATTGGCGACACGCAGTCTGAAATATCAGCTAAGTGCCAACTAGTGATTCATGAAAACCTGGTGTAATCGAATGAAAACCTTAGACGTAGTTGGCTAATATAATAGGTCTAGCCGATATTGGCGACACGCAGTCTGAAATATCAGCTAAGTGCCAACTAGTGATACAGTGAAGATTTTGGGCACCTAAATTATAAACTTATGAATAAAAAATGAGATGTTTGATAAGGCTTCGGTTCAATAAAAATTATTTTCCAAACCTCTAAATTCGTCATATTTTGTTTAGAAAAGGTCTTCCAACATGTTTCTCCCTCATTTGGATTGATTCGTGAATGTTTTACACAGTTTACATGGACATCAATGTGAACAGGGAACCGTTCAGTGAGTTTACGAATCAAAATTATCGTAATTTACCACATTTTACACTCCAACTGTGTTATTGTCTAACCTAGTCAGAAAACGGTTCAACAATTTGACAGGAAAAGATATCGTATGTGCAAATATTACATCGTATGCGCAAATATTACACAAAGTTTTGGCGATCTAATGTGTTTTCGGAATAATAATTAATAGACTTATCGCCACGGATATATATATATTTTTTTATTTGACAGAAAATAAATCAATAATGTTGTCACACGCTGCTAGAACGCCATTACCATGTTTTATATGATATGATACAGTATTTTCGTATGTCAAATCATTGGACGATTCCTTGCTCAGATTAAAAAAACAAAATAGACCTCAATCTACTTGCGAGAAATATACGATAATTTCAGTTCCGAAAAGGAGCTGAACGGTTCCTTGCAGGTACGTATACTACAATCGAGATGAACATGCGCCTAGAAAAGATGGGAAGCTAGATTCTATGGATGTAAAGTGACCCGTTCTCGTCCCCTTTCTTGGGTTATAAATACATTAACCAGCACTTATGTTTTATTCATGCTATTTTAGGTTAGGTCACAAGTGTCTAGTAGACTCGACAATCAACATATGTGATCGCTACTACAGTAACTATTTGCCATGATCGCTACCTTCCCAGCTCTCTTGTTCACTTTGAATTGAACTAGTTCAAATCATAATGAAGGAACTCGTTCATTACGTTGATTAGTTCATTTGACTGTCGTCGTGTACTACCTATTCTTGGGCGTATTGTTTAGTTCATAATTACGTGTACCAAACTGATAACATATGATTAAGGGTAAAATAAAATACAAGAAAACGCACATTTTTTATTCATAACTTAATAAAACTGTTTACTCTTAAGACTAAATTAAGATGTAAATCTGATATTTCGTAAAATACAGCTACTCGATCAAATACTCGAAGTTTTGAGTACTCACACCCCCTAGTTATTATACATTTGTGAATAAGTTTGTAAAAAAATTAATAGGGGCAAGAGTGTATTGGGAAACTGTACAATTATGGATATTTATATTTCTAATATAGCCATTTTATTTCAAATTTATCCTAGTTTCAGAAAATGTATAGTTATGTTATGATATATAGACAAATATATATATAAATAAATAAATAAATAAATATATATATATATAGACAAATACGATAGGCCAATAACCTGTTCACTCGAGAAAAAAATTATTACTGAAACCTTGAGAAACAACCGGAAGGACTTTTCGGCAATGACCTTTGGCTTGAAATGGACTACTAAAATTGGTTTTTGGAATGTGAGAACACTATATCAGACTGGAAAGCTCAAGGAAGCAGTGGCAAAAATGATAAATTATAAATTTTGGGACTGAGTGAGGTTAGATGGAATCAATTTGGAGAAACAAAGACAAATCATGACACAACTTTCCTTTATTCAGGGAAAGCAAATGAGGAAGATGAGCACAGAAATGGAGTAGGATTTTTACTAAGTAAAACAGCAAAAAAGAGCCTGATGGACTGGAAACCTGTCTCAGAAAGAATAATCACAGCAAGGTTCTATTCAAGAGTTAGAAATGTGTCTATAATACAGTGTTATGCACCCACAGAACTGAATGAAGAAATTGAAAAGGAACGTTTTTACACAGAGCTTCAAACAACTTTAAAAGATGTAAACAGGAGAGATATTTTGATCTTAATGGGAGACTTGAATGCAAAAGTAGGCAGTGACAATGTTGGCTTGGAGCATGTGATGGGAAAACATGGACTAGGAGACAGAAATGATAATGGAGAAAGACTTGTTGATTTTTGTGCCAGAAATGACCTTATTTTAGGAGGTACAATATTCCCTCACAAAAACTGTCACAAGGTATCATGGGTGTCCCCCGATTCTGTTACAGAAAATCAAATAGATCATTTTTTGATTCAGAGGAAGTGGAGGAAATCCCTACTTGATGTGAGAAATAAACGTGGCGCTGATATTGGAAGTGACCATCATTTGATGATTGCGACTGTTCGGATAAAAATAGCAGCATCATTTAAGCGGATGGAGAAAACATCCAGGAAATTTGATACATTGAAGCTTAGAGAGATAAATCACAAAGAAAATTTCACCATTGAATTAAAAAATAGATTTGAAGCTCTCGGTTCCATGGATGATGCAAATATAGAAGACCACTGGATGAACATCAAAGAAATATTTGATGACACTGCAAATCACGTTTTAGGAGTGAAGAAAGTGGGAAAAAAGGATTGGATGTCGGATGACACATGTAAAAATGTGGAAGATAGGAAAAAAGTGAAAGACAAGCTAAATAATTGTAAAATCCGAAGACAAAAGAGAGATCTGAAAATAGAATATAGACAAGCGGATATTAAAGTGAAGAGAAGTGCAAGGGCAGACAAAAGGAAATGGGCTAACGAGCATGCTCAGAAAGCTGAAGACGCAGCAAGGAAAGGGGACATGAAGGAACTGTACAAAATAACTAAAATGCTGTCGAAGAAAAGAATTAAAGTAGGTAGACCGATTAAGGATAAGGATGGAAAGCTATTAACAAATGAACATGATCAAATGAAGAGATGGCATGAGTTCTTTACCGAACTATTTGCGGTAATTGAAGAGAATGGTCCCAACATAGATGAAAACATTAAGGCTGTGGAAGAAAACATAAACACAAACCCTCCTACTGAAGAAGAAATAAAACAAGCATTGAAGGAAACAAAGAACTGGAAAGCCCCTGGAAGTGACAATATTACCCCGGAAGTTATAAAAGCTGCTCCAGAGTTGTCAGTTAAAATTTTAAAAACTCTATTCCATAAAATGAAGAGGTAATGCCAAATGATTGGAAAACAGGTTTACTTTGTAAACTGCCAAAGAAGGGTGACATAACCAAATGTGAAAATTGGAGAGGTATTACTCTACTATCAGTTCCTGGGAAAATATTTGCCAGAATAATTTTAAACAGAATAAAAGAGGTTGTTGACAGGAAGCTAAGAAAGGAACAAGCTGGCTTCAGAAGAAACCGGTCATGCATTGATCAAATAAACACAATGAGGATAATAATTGAACAAAGTAACGAGTTCAGAGTTGGCTTATACCTCGTATTTATAGACTTCATGAAAGCCTTTGACTCTGTAAAAAGAGAGAGTATCTGGATGGCACCTAGAAGCTTTGGGATCCCTGGCAAAATAATATCACTTATAAAGGAAATGTATGCAAATTACCATTGTAGGGTAATCCATAATGGTAACTTAAGTGATCCTCTGGAGGTGAAGTTAGGAGTTAGGCAGGGTTGCGTTTTATCACCAACTCTCTTCGTGATCGTGCTGAACCAGGTTTTGCAAAATATAGTAGAGAAAGGAGCTAGAGGTATATCTTGGAATTTCCAACAGAGGCTTGAAGAATTGGCTTTTGCCGATGATATTTGTTTCTTGTCCCATAGATTCGATGACATGGTAGGAAAGTTGCAAGATTTGGAAAATGAAAGATCTACAGGTTTAAAAGTAAATGTTAAGAAAACTAAATCAATGAGGATACATGTAGCAAACAACGACAGATTCAAAATAGCGGATGAAGAAATTGAAGAAGTGGACAGTTTTAAATATCTAGGAAGTGTCTTAACAAGAGCTGGCGGAACTGATGAAGATGTTGTATCAAGAATTAGAAAAGCAAATGCTGCATTCATACAGCTTTATCCAGTGTGGAAGGCTAGAGACATTTCAACTAGAACCAAGTTAAAGATATTCAATAGTAATGTTAAGTCTGTGCTGTTATATAATCACCGACCGTTGGCTCTGTGGGGATTCGAACCTTATCCCCCCATACACGTACAATGGTATTAACCCACCCACCCACCCATACACGTACAGTGGTATTGACCCACCCGCCCACTGATACACATACAGTGGTATTGAAACTCCCACCCACCCATACACGTACATTGGTATTGACCCACCCACCCAAGCATACACGTACAGTGGTATTGACTCACTCGCCCACCCATACACGTACAGTGGTATTGACCCACCCACCCATACACGTACAGTGGTACTGACCCACCCACCCACCCATACACGTACAATGGTACAATAAAAAATATTGCAACCCTTTCTTATCACTTTCTGTCTGATAAAAAACACCTTTTGGAAACATTCCATTCTGTTTACAACTCATCTAACATTCTGAAATTAATTATGCTTCTAGTTTTATTCTGTATTTTGAAAAATAAATGGTTTTTATGAAGAACTTGGATATTAGAGTTTATTTATTTAGGCTTTTAATGAAAAAACAATGCATAGAAAACCTAGAGAATTGGATTGAAAAATAAAATGTTCTTAATATTGTATCAAAATTAAACAATATAATATGGTCGGTCAATACAAGTGATTGGTTGTATTGACCGACCATATGGGTGTGAGACTTGGAAGGTATCTTCATCCCTAACACAAAAACTTCAAGTCTTCATTAACCGGTGTTTGAGGAAAATACTAAAAATTTACTGGCCCGATGTTATCTCAAACAAAGAGCTGTGGAATACTACAAATGAAGAATCTGTAGATTTGCAGATCAAAAAACGAAAGTGGCGGTGGATTGGGCACACACTACGTAAAAATCAAGATGCAGTGGAGAAACAGGCTTTGAGTTGGAATCCCCAGGGGCAGAGAAGACGAGGAAGACCTAAAATGACCTGGAGAAGAATAGTAGACGAAGAAATAAAAGCCGCAGGGAAAAGCTGGAGAGAAGTGAGAGCCTTGGCTGCAAACCGAGTCCGATGGCGTTATTTCATAGAGGCCCTATGCTCCGTGCAGGAGTGAAAGGAAATAATAATAATAATAATATAGACAAATACATATTCTATATTAGGGATGGGTCGGCCCCTAAAGTTAGTTCTCGGTTCTATTGGTTAATACAAAAGAACCGGAACCGAGAACCGATGGGAAAATCACAGTTCTGCGGTTCCGGTTCCAGAAAACGTAAATGGGGAGATAGCTTTCATATTAGAAGTGTTTCAGGTGTGAAAAGTGCTGATACGCAGAACAATCAAACTACATCTGGCCACAAGATAAACAATATATCTTTATCAGAAAATATCTGCCCGTAGAAGGCCACTTCCTTATCAGTACGTGATTTGGCTATGAGGTAAACAAAATATCGAAGTCAGAAAATATTCGCCCATAGTCCTTATCAGCACGTGAAAAGAGGTAGATAACATTAATGAATAGGAATTCACACACAAAGGCGGTGAATTAAAGCGATTCAGTTTTTGTTCCAGAGTCCAGACCTCCTTTCCTCCTGAGCTCAACCCATGTTTATTGCAACCCTTTCTTATCACTTTCTGTCTGATAAAAAACACCTTTTGGAAACATTCCATTCTGTTTACAACTCATCTAACACTCTGAAATTAATTATGCTTCTAGTTTTATTCTGTATTTTGAAAAATAAATGGTTTTTATGAAGAACTTGGATATTAGAGTTTATTTATTTAGGCTTTTAATGAAAAAACAATGCATAGAAAACCTAGAGAATTGGATTGAAAAATAAAATGTTCTTAATATTGTATCAAAATTAAACAAAATGAGTCTTTAGATTTTTTATTTTAAAATAGTTGAATTTTATTTTAATTAGTTTTTCTTTTTATTGGATTAATGTTTTAAATTGCATTGACTTAACATTTACTGACCCAAAATAGGTAATTATTTCTTAAATTTAAAGCAAAATGTATACTGTAATTTCTAAAAACGTTTATGGTATTATTGGCTGTACAGTTTTTTATGAATGTGAGTAGCATTTAAATTTTCTTAATTCAGTATTGTCACCAATTGAGAAAAGAACCAATAGTTAATAAAAATAGTTTTTTTCAATACTGTAGTTAATAACAATAATATTTTTAAATTATATTATTATTTGTTTTTGCTGTTTATTTTTGATTTTCTACAATTAAATCAACCTCTTAAATTTAGTTGTGGTAATGTCAATCAATTGTTGTGATTTGTTTTTTAATAAGTTTAATTACTAAACCAGGCCTAAAATGGCAGGTTATTTTTTAATTTTCCCTGGGCTTACAAGTTTTAATTTCCTCAAGGTAAATTTCAATTGCATACTAAATTGAGCATTATATTCCATTTAGCTAAATCGTATACTTTTTTTAATTTAAAGTAAATACTCTCTATGTGAAAAAAAATGTAAACAATCATATCCTGAGAATAAATAAAATGTTACCAACTCTCTAGTTATTGGAAATATTGTATGTCATTTCATAGATTTTTAGGGTGTATTATACTTCATAATATTATGTGTTAAGATTTATGAAATATCATATCATTTATTTTATTAAATGTTACTCTACACTTCAACTCAATTTAATTATCTGAAAATAATTAAATTGAGTTAAAATAAAACATCAGCTGGTTGAAAATAATTAATTATTTTCAACCAGCTGATGTTTTTATTTTAAATATATTTTTAGGAGAATTGTTGTAACAAAGAAGTTGCAATTAATTATGAGAATAAACAGTTATGTCAACTTTTGTTAATAAGTTTTATTTAGTGTTTTAAACTTGTCTTTTACTTTAACATTATGCACTGTTTTTACAAACTGATTCCACATAATTTGTTGATTCGCTGGCGTAAAGGTATTGGAAAAATTTTCTGAGACTCAAAAAGAACCGAGAACTGATTTCAGTAAAGAACGGAACCGGAACTAAAAAAAAATGGAACCGATCCATCACTATTCTCTATAACCTTATACGTTACAAAATTCTAAAAGTATGTTGCTATGATAACCTATAATGAAAATTCATAAAAATTCTAATATACATGAGACAGAGTTTTAACATATGCTAAAATTTACAGAAAAACATGCTCTAGAACATAATTAAAAATGTGAATGGTTACTATAGTGTTCATTGGGTGTAAGCCTCGGAGGTAATAAAGATCTACAGAATGTTTCTTCCTTGAAGTAAAAATGTTCATTTATTTTTGCTCAGACACTATATTGTTTCTTTATTGTATTATAATGTATGTTATATTTCAACTATTCATGATATTAGGAGGCTACACAGTGATTTGCATTTATTTTTAGATAAAATAAAGTGAAAAATAAAAAGTTTTAAATTTTGTGTTAAATTGGAACGGTAGTTTCTAGATAATCTGATTCTTCTGATGTTCCGAATGTCTGAAGACTTATACAGTAAATTCTCCAACATTTCTAAGTTCCTAAAAAATAAATAAAGTAATTACATATTTATAATCATTTTTATATGATTATACTTATAATGCTAAAATAGATCGATAATTACTTTGTAAATGGAAGCAGAGATAACGCTGGCGTGACATCAAGATAGCGAAACTAGTCTTCTGACTCAGTGCCGCTTTGCTGTGTTCAATGATTTTGTTGACTTCTCCTCTCCCCCCCCCCCCCCACTACTGTAATATTTCCAACAAACATAAATGCCAATAGGTCGGGCAACTTATGATGTTTCCATGGATACCACAATCGTGTTGCAAGCTTTATAATTTTGTACTAAAAAAATTATTTTCTGAAGTAATAAAAAGCCTACGCAATTACGCTCATTGCAATTTTTATAGCACCCAAAGTGAGCGCAATTACGTGCATTGCCGCCTAAGAGTGTTTATAACAGATTTATTTTGGGGGGTGGCATGTTATGGACTGATTATTCTTTTATGCTTCTGACTCCGCAGGTACTGTTGAAAATAGGGGTCGGAGACCTCAGGGAGCCTTGTTCAATGTTTTGGTTTTTAAAAGTTGTTCAGTTCTGGGCATATAACAGTGGAACAGCATGTGGAATTGACTGAATACCATCATTTATCGGTAAAGTTGTAATTTAAATCATTGCGCCTGTGCTTGTCACCCTTTTATACTGCAGTTTATTGTCAGGAGAGTTTTCATCTATTTGGAAGTCAGCGCTTGCAAGGCCGGATTGTTGTTATATGAATTAGTGATGGGTCGGTTCCATTTTTTTTCTTTTTTCGGTTCCGGTTTGGTTCTTTACTGAAATTGGTTCTCAGTTCTTAGTACTTTTGAGTAAGTCTCAG
>JAQJVL010011000.1:0-10304 GCA_035578905.1 Stictocephala bisonia
CGCCATTGTATGTGTATGGGTGGTTCAATATACTGTCTGCGTAGAGGTGGGCGGGTGGTCAATGCCATTGTATGTGTATGGGGTGGTTCAATATACTGTACGCGTAGAGGTGGGGCGGTGGGTCAATGCCATTGCATGTGTATGGGTGGTTCAGTATACTGTACGCGTAGAGGTCGGGTGGGTGGGTCAATGCCATTGCATGTGTAGGGTGGTTCAATATACTGTACGCGTAGAGGTGGGCGGGTGGGTCAATGCCATTGAATGTGTATGGGTGGTTCAATATACTGTACGCGTAGAGGTGGGCGGGTGGGTCAATGCCATTGTATGAGTATGGGGTGGGTTTGTATAACTGTTATTTGTTTGTCAGTTTCCTTTTAATGAATGATCACCGATATGCGATACGATAATTACTTGACGAATTGTTTAAATAGAAAGCCATGTTTGGAGCGTTTTTCGAGACGAGTAAATTTTTAATAGTACTGAATTAAAAAACTAACCATTTGTAATGGTCATCCTAAGGTGAGAAATATAATACTGTACCGTATATTTTCCAACAAATAAGAATTTATTTTTACCTATCAATACATCTGGATTTCTATTCCTTTTTTACACTGAGCAGCCCGCCACGTGGACACTACGTCAGTGGCACCTGGCGTAGGTAGAAGATCCTCTAGCCTCCACAAGTTGGACAAAGGGTTGTTAGGAGGGTAGCCATGTAGAATCTCAAAGGGAGTGGCATTGTGACTCTCATGCTTGGAAGAATTAAAAGCAAGCTGGAGCCAAGAGAGACTCTCATCCCAGGTGTTCTGCTTCTCAGCATGGAAGGTAATAAGGGCAGACCGAAGATTGCGGTTGAACCGCTCTGCATGAGAAGGCTGTGGGTAATAAGGAGAGGTAGTCACATGCCTGATACCATTGCCAAAACAGAACCTACGAAACTCGTGTGAGGTAAACTGGCTACCGTTGTCGGACACAAGAGTGGAAGGCACACCAAAGTGCTGGAAGAGTTGGGACTGGAGAGCACGGATGGTGAGCTTAGCCGTAGTACTCCGAAGTGGGAAAAGCCAAACGAACTTCGAGAAAGCATCCACACAAACAAGTAGGTAGGAGCTACCTGACTTGCTACGGGGAAAAGGACCCACGTAGTCGATGAACACCCTCTCAAAAGGACGCTCGGCCACCTCAGAAGATAACAACCCTAACCTTGCATTCTGACTAGGCTTGCTGAGAGAGCACAGGTGACAAGCCCGCACTCTGCCCGCAACATCCCGGTCCATGCCCTTCCAGATGAAGTACCTACTAATCTTAGCGATGGTCTTATGAATGCCAAGATGACCGCCCACAAGGGAAGAGTGATAATATTGAAAGACCATCGGTACAAGATGACTAGGCAGCACTACACGGGGTTCACCCCTCTGTCGAGGACGGCAACAGAGTACCCCTTTGGACAGAAAATAGGGAGGGTGGGCACCTCCCTCTTGAAGCTCACCTAAGATGACTGACAGCTCAGGATCTTTCTGCTGATGGGACAGTAGGTCGTCAAAAGCCAGAGGAAAATCCAGAAGAACAGCACCACACTGAGCAACAGCCTCAGTCGGTGGATCACTGGGTTCGTGATACATACGGGAAAGAGCATCCGCGATGACATTCTGGGTACCCCTAAGATGTTGGACTCGGAACTTAAAAGCAGAAATTTTGACCACCCAGCGACCAATTTTTCCGAGCTGTCGGGGATGGGCAAGAAGCCAAGATAGTGCCTGATTGTCCGTCTCCAGCAAGAACTCAGCGTGTTCCAAGAAACGCCGAAACTTGTCCGTACCAAAGACAACAGCCAGACACTCTAACTCATAGATGGAAGAAGCTTTCTGTTCCTGGTGAGACAACGTCCTCGAAGCAAAAGCGATGGGCTGCCTGACCCCATCAAACTCCTGAGTAAGAACAGCAGCAATGGCGGAGGAGGAGGCATCAGTCTGAAGAATGAATTCTCTGCTGAAATCAGGCATACGCAGGACAGGAGGTTGCATGATAGCCTCCTTGAGAGCATCAAAGGCAGTCTGCTGAGCTTGGCCCCACACAAAAGGGACACCTTTCTTTCGCAGCTCGTTCAACGGGGCAGCAAGCTCGGCCACGTTAGGGATGAAGCGACGGTAAAAATTCACCATCCCCACAAAACGGGCAATCCCCTTGGCATCTCTGGGAGGAGGAAAATCCCGAATGCCCTGGGTCCTCGCAGGATCAATGCAGACGCCTCAAGAAGATATCAGATGACCCAGAAAAGAAATCTCAGGAAGAGCAAAAGTGACTTTCTCTGGATTGACGGTAAGGCCAGCTAATTTAAGGCGACTAAGAACTTCCTCCAGATGTTGCATGTGTTCCCCGAAAGTCTCACTGTCGTCCAGGTAATTGAAGACAAACTTGAACTTCACATCATGGAAGATGGAATCAAGCAGACGAGTAAGAGTCTGGGCACCCACAGCAAGACCCATAGGAACCCTAGTGAACTGGTAAAGATTCCAGGGAACACAGAAGCTAGTCATAGGCCGTGATTCCTTCTTCAATGGAATCTGATGGTAGGCCTGGTTCAAATCAAACACACTGAAAAACTTAGCCTTACCGAACCAATCAAACGCAGAATGCAAATCAGGCAGAGGTACCGAGTCAATAGCGACCTTAGCGTTGAGTCTCCGATAATCCATCACAAGCCTAAACTTACCATTAGGCTTGGGCACAAGAAAAGCTGGACTGGCATAAGCAGAACGAGACGGTTCAATCACACCCTTGCTCAGAAGATCCTCAATCATAGCCCTCATAACCTCCATCTTTGGGGGAGCAAGTTTGTACGGATGACTTCTAACTGGCTGAGAATCGGTGAGGTGGATCTCATACTCCAGAAGAGAAGTGACCCCAAGCTCCGGCGTAAGCACATCAGGAAACCGCAAACACAGCCTCCTAATGGCCTCCGCCTGCTCAGGGGGGAGATGACCAACTGGATCCACCTTGGGTTGTTAGGGCTCACAACCCACCTCTCTGACTGCAGGAGGGCAGTCAGAATCACCTACTAGAGGCACCAAAACTCGCCGATTGAACTTGAAAAACATCTGGCGCTTCTGGAGGTCAAGCACCATACCACTTTTAGAGATAAAGTCTGCCCCTAGGATACAGGAAACCGCCAGGTCCTTGGCAACAAGAAAACCCCACCTCCAGGAAAATCCTTCAATCTTAAAATGGAAAAACGCCTTTAGAATTATAGGTAGAGGAGTTTAGGATGCCATCCAGCACGTAATAGAAGAAGGCTCGGTGTGCCTGACAAGTCCTAAGGCGTCAAGGGACTCAAAAAGAGAAAGGCTGATGATACTGCATGCCGAACCAGAATCAAGAAGGGCTCGACACACCGTACCACCAAAAGAAACAAAAACACCAGGACACACCGAGGTGACCGCACTAAGTCCCAGGAAGCCATGCCAGCAAGGCCCGAAAAATCCCCGACACTCCTGCTATGGGCACGCGTCAAAGGCAAATGGCCACGGTCACTCGCAACAAACGCGGGGAGCTACTGTGGCGGCAACCCCCCGCGCTGAGCGTTTCCCGCCCCACGACCTCGAGCACGTGGACAGTCACGTCGAATGTGACCAGGTTGGCCACAAGCAAAACACACAACAGGAGGCCGAGAACCACGACCCTCCACTGGCTGACTCACACCTAAAGACATAGCCGGTCGACGGGTGGGGAGAGCACGATGACTCTCAGAATCCCTCCCTTGCTGGTCTGAGAACTGCACGCTGCGCGAAACAATGCACAGCTGATGCAGCTCCCGAAAAGTCGAAGGAACACCAGCAAAAACTAATCTGCACCGTTCTTCGGGAGAAATGCCATCCAGGATGACACGAACGGTGTCAGCTTCAGAAAGTGTGAGGCGCAACGCTTGACGAGCTTCCTTGACCGAAGAGACATAGGCTGCCAGAGACTCACCCCTACCCTGCGACCGATAAAATCTGTCCATGACCATCCTCTCCCTGAGTCGAATGGGAAGAAACGATGACAGCAACTCTCAATGGAACGAGTCCACCGAGGCATCACTGGCCAAGACAGAACTCAGCAACTCCCCATCGGGACCTCTGCAATACGGGAAAATCAGACGAAGCAAGTCCCCAGCCTGCATGCCGGGCATCTCACTAAGTCTGAGAAAGGCCACCAGAAACTTAAGAAGCTCCTCAGGATCCATCCCATCGATCACAGGGAGCTTCTGATTATTAAAAAAAGATAATAATCAGACTTGGCAGAAGGCCACAAAATAAAATCTCACTGAAATAAATAACAACAAACACTAAAATTAACAAGATACTACACAATAAATAGACGCAATTAATTTTAGTGTTTGTTGTTATTTATTTCAATGAGATTTTATTTTGTGGCCTTCTGCCAAGTCTGATTATTATCTTTTTTGTTTTATTTGGTAATAAACTAGTTTTGCTCAGCTGCCGAGTTTTATTTTGACTCTCCAACTGCCACCCGTGATCCCATCGCTCGTCTTGTTTTGAGCCATCCCCCGGTTGGCACGCTTACCAGCTTTGGTGGGGGGATGGATCTCAATTGGTAGCAGAGCGTGGTTGCCTAAAAAAAAAAAAATATATAATTCTCTCTTGGTTGTTGACGGTGGGTGTTTGCCAGTTAGTAGGTCAGGGTTGGCCGACCTACCGTCAAGGTGTCTTGGTATTACATAAAAAAAAAAAAAAAAAAAAAAAAAAAAAAAATTATTTAAAAAGAAAAACAATTAAAAAACCAAATAAATAATTTAACTTATCTATTAAAAAAAAAACAAAAAACAAAAATTGGGTGTGCGTCGGACCACACGGTGGAAGTTATACTTCTTTGGCCATTCTCATACACCCACTCACGCACACAAACAGACAGGATATATAAATGAAATATAAGACATTTTTCAATATTAGTCAATATATTATACGTGACTTCATTATTATATTATACACCTATATTATCATTATCAGTAATTTCTTCGATTAAATTTCTTCGATTAACAATCGATTAATCGATAGTTCTTAAAAATTTGTTCTTACTTTTCAGCGTGACGCGGTTTCTCGACCAACATCCCATCCCAAAGTGTCTAACGGGCGCAAAGAAGTATAACTTCAAAAAAAAAAAAAAAAAAAAAAAAAACTAGGCAATCCGCTTGGTTACTGTTTTGAATGGGTTTCATGGGTGGATTGGAGTGGTCGGCAGTGGCTCGGTAGGCTGAGGGTTTTGTTCGTCTTGGACCCTGGAGTTGTCGTTTTTGCTTCTTGGTAATAAATCAGTTTTGCTCAGCTGCCGAGTGTTATTTTGACCCTCCAACTGCCGCCCGTGATCCCATCGCTCGACTTGTTTTGAGCCATCCCCCAGTTGGCACGCTTTCCAGCTTTGCTGGGGGGGGGGGGGGATGGGTCTCAAACTTCATCAGTCTTATTATGTATAGTATTATAAATATTGTAATAAATTTCAATATTTCAAATGTTGATCGTATTTATTCGTTTGTTTATTTTTATTTTCATGTACCAATATTGGAAATTGGCAAACTACACCGGACCGAAAGACATTATATTGCTATCTATGGCGATAGCCTAGACTTCATATACCTTTGCAATCTTTTTAAGTTTATATCTATATTAAATATTCTATACGCACAACCTCCACATTTACGTAAAAACAATTATTATTATACACGAGCTAAAAATTCATGTCCTCATTGGAGCAATACGCTTTCAGGTTTGACATCTCCGTTCAACGGCCGAAATTGTCTGCGATTAGACATCGTGAAGCAGCATTTTTGACAAGTCCTTGATTCTGATGTAGAAGAGAATGTGAAGAAAAACTTGTTTTAAACGGCCCATAAAAATCCCAAATGTACCTTCCGTACAAAATGAATTATGACAAGGTTATTAATGCATTATTATTTTGAGATTTTCTTACATTCTTATATATGAGAGCCGCCGACACAACATTGTGCGTATTTTAAGGCGAATATGAATGATGATATGAGTGTAGTCTGGTTACTAAATAAGTTCAACTGTTTCCTAAGAAAGACAATTTATTAAGTAGCCCAACATACAGGGAAACTATAGGACCTACAGCTTTACGTGAAATCCGAAACCACGTAGTGTCGGTCTGATTTTCTGCTAACTGACAAGTCTGACACTCAGTTCTTTTCCGTACACAATAACCGAAACGACTACCCATCCAACATAGACACCCCAGACGTCTCTAGTAGTGTCCACGTCGATGGCAACCATGAGCGGACGCCATGTCCTATCGCCCTACAATCTTGATTGCTACTACTAGATATACTGTCATATTCGTTAATCATATTGTCAGGGCCTAATCTAAAATAACACTCAATTTACGCAAATTTGAGTCTTTAATAAGAAACTAAGGTCATACAAAAGAAAGCTAATTAAATCTGAAAATGAATATTTACCAAAATAAATAAAGTTAAGATTTAATGTCAATAATATTAATTGAAGAGATCGGAAATGTCCCAAGGTCATGAGTTAGTTCGTCCAGTCAGTGTCTTACGGCGAATACAAGTACGTAATTGAGTTCCAAAATGGCGTCATAGGCTGCCGGGGAGTGTGCGTGAGATGCGTGTCGAGGGCCTAGAGGTGTTATCGTAATCGGAAACGCAGTATGTTGGGTAGGGCCAGGTAGACCGGTCGTCCAACAGGTGTCCTGCTGTAACCTACATACAGACAGACCGATCTTTCTCCTTCACATACTCTTCCGAGTCGTGAAGTTAGGGAGAATGAGATCTTGTCTGATCTGAACTTGAAGTTGTTGTGGTTTACCTTATGTTATAGTTCGCTATTTTGTTCCATTTTACAACGATTTTATATAGTCGAAAATACCTTTGCCCATTGTCAATAACACAGAGATATATCCTCCCTTCACGACATGTGATTATAATATATACATAGACCAAAATACATACCGTCTATCGGTACATACAGCGTTACACAGAATACATACATACACAATACATACAAAGTCATACAGAATACATACATACAGCGTCCTACCCACCCACCACGACATGTGGTAGTACTTATCTAGACCACAATACATACCGTCTATCGGTACATACAGCGTCATACAGAATACATACATACAGCGTCCTACCCACCCACCATGACATGTAGTAGTACTTACCTAGACCACAATACATACCGTCTATCGGTACATACAGCGTCATACAGAATACATACATACAGCGTCCTACCCACCCACCACGACATGTGGTAGTACTTACTTAGACCACAGTACATACCGTCCTACCCACCCACCACGACATGTTTAATATACATATTCAAACAGACAGAAAACAAACACTTTTTTACCCATATTAATAGGAACATTTTCTTTTATTTTGACCGTAGGAACCAATATCAAAAAGTTTGGGAACGTAGTATAAGGACTGTATATTGCATGCTACAAAAAAAGATTAGGCCGAAACGAGATGAAAAATATTAATTATTAATCAACATTAAATGTACATCCTCACTAATAAGAAAATTTCTCTATATGTTAAATGTAAATGCCAGGGTCTACATTATTTGACGTTGTATCATTAGACGTGCTTCTAATTAATGTGATTCTTCTTGGGGCAGGGGGGGGGTTATAACAGGATGTTAACACTGATCCAGACATGTCCGGTGAATGTACTGGAAGAAAACAATCACTATTCTAGCACGTCAAACAGCTGTTCACGTCGAATGGTTATACCCCACAAAACAGGATTTAACAAAAACTGAACCGTGCATTTATTTTTACCTACGTGTCAGCAGTTTTTGCTACAACGCCGATTCCAAATACATGTCTATTTGTAAATGTTAGGCACGGCATTGTTCAGTCAGTATCTAGTGAAGCAAGAAGAACGCACGCTAGGAATATGAGGTCACTTTTCGTACAGCACTAACTGTAGTATTTCATTTTCCGCGTTCTCAGCAAATGCAGACAACTTGGCCAAGGATTGCCCCCACCTCTGAACCCCCTCCCTCATCATTCTGAAGGTACTGGTTATTTCTCATCAATACCACAGAGCAGTGAAATGTGGTCAATACACCCTTCAGCCCTGACACAGTTAAACCTCTTTGAGAGCAACTTTGTTAATAGCGCAATTGAGTAAATTACATTGACGTGTGTGGCCGAAATACTTATGGAAACTCGACTTTAGTAATTTAAAAATAACAAGATTTTATAAGTAAAAAAAAAAAAAAATAATAAAACGACAGTTAACGCTTTTATAAAAATTTATACGGATAATAATTTTAACTATAGATATAATTTATCATGATTTAAAAATTATTTCACAACACTTACATGTCTGGAGAGTTTATATTTTTTTTAAATCAAGAAATAACAACTCCAAGTAATCTTGTTTGATGTGCCATACTTCTGTAACCCAGCTACTTGGGAGATAAGCATTGTGGAGATTGTAGGCGACAGGTTATGTACTTAACCTCTTAATACCGTCTTGGCATAGCCTAGTTTACTACCCCAGCTACTTGGGAGCTAAGCATTGTGGAGATTGTAGGCGATAGGTTATGTACTTAACCCTCTTAACACCGACTTGGCATAGCTTACTTCTCTAACTCAGCTACTTGAAAGCTACGTGTTGTGGAGATTGTAGGCGATAGGTTATGTACTTTTAACCCTCTTAACACCGACTTGGCATAGTTTACTTCTCTAACTCAGCTACTTGAAAGCTACGTGTTGTGGAGATTGTAGGTGATAGGTTATGTACTTAACCCTCTTAATACCGACTGGGCATACTTTTACGTCTCTAACTCAGCTACTTGAAAGCTACGTGTTGTGGAAATTGTAGGCGATAGGTTATGTACTTAAACCTCTTAATACCGACTTGGCATAGCTTACTTCTGTAACTCGGCTACTTGAGAGCTACGTGTTGTGGAGATTGTAGGCGATAGGTTATGTGCTTAACCCTCTTAATAACGTCTTGGCAAAGCCTAGTTTAGTACCCCAGCTACTTGGGAGCTAAGCATTGTGGAGATTGTAGGCGATGGGTTATGTACTTAACCCTCTTAATACCGACTTGGCATAGCTTACTTATCTAACTCAGCTACTTGGAAGCTACGTGTTGTGGAGATTGTAGGCGATAGGTTATGTACTTAACCCTCTTAATACCGACTTAGCATAGCTTACTTCTCTAACTCAGCTACTTGAAAGCTACGTGTTGTAGCTTTCAATTATCATAAAATAATCATTAAATAATCATTAAATAATATATTTTAATGATTGTCAGCATATTACAATTGTTGTCAACTTTTTACCCTAGATCTCTATTTCAACGGATGTGCACGAGTTTGGACATCAAGTAAGTCTTGTTCCTATTTTAGTCTGCAATAACCTCTGAGAACGAAATTTACAGTAACTGACTCACTACAGCAAGCTGCATGTTACATTTCTACAGAAATGGCCGGCTAAAAATTACCCTTTACAACTAGACAGACAGCGTGCCAAACTATGTTGGCAACTGTACAAGAACTAGAGGACGCCCCTGCACGATTCACAGGCCACTACGACAGTCGCTATCCATTCGGCCTCGGAGTGTGATTACATTAACATTAGTAGGGAACCTGTAATATATTACTAGAGGACACTCCTGCACGTTTCGCGTGCCAACCCCGTCACTCACTGCACTTGTGAAACCTAGGCCTCCGGCCTCGGCATGTGGCTCTTGAGAACAAAAAATAATGGCTTAATTATGTTAAGTAAAATCATTATATATTTACTTCTAGTACCTCACTCAACGCACTGGAATTGCAACCTCTTTACAGTTTAAATTTCAACACCCAATGTTATTACTTACTAAGATAAGAAATGTATATACCCTTATCAATATTATAAACATTATAACAGCTGGTAAAATTTTGTAAACATCAATATTTACATTTGAACCACTGGGAGTGCGGCTGGACGCCAAGTAGGTTCACTCACACACACGCAGGACTGACCCGACCCACCCGGACCGGCCGCACTTCCAGTCATTGGCCAATGACTACAGATAGAATTCTATCTGTAGTCATTGCTTCCGCTCGATTAGTCACTTAGTCGACTTTCCAATCAATCAGAATGTTTTTATCAATTTTGCCATTTTATTTCGAAACTGTTAATAAATATGAAATCTACTCAAAATTAGAAGGAAAAATGATGCCAAACAATTTGTGATTTGTTGTAATGAATCTTAAGTGAATAAATTACAGCATTGAAAAATAGTGCATGATTTGTATTACTGT
>JAQJVL010011001.1:0-10313 GCA_035578905.1 Stictocephala bisonia
AGACCGATCACTTCTTTAACCCCACTTTACCCATTTCTCATTTTGTATGGGGAACTTATCAGACGGGGTAAGAGGGAGATAACTAGTTCAGTACAATGTGAATATTAATGATAAAAACTAACAGTGTAGGCCAGTATTTGAACCTGCGCTGCCCTCAACTCAAGTTCATAGTCCTAGCGCCTTTTACTACTCGGCCACAGGCTCTTTATTTCGTTGTTTCTCTACTGGATTGGTGTTAGTTAAGGTTCCTAATCCAGCTGAACCAAGTCTTTTGTGGTTCTCAAAAATCAATCATGTAAAAAAACACCTGTTCAAACCAAACTTATGTAATAATTATAATACTCATATGAAACCTTTTTAAAATTAGTCTCCTATGACCTCGAGAGGATGGAGATTCTTGCTAATTTCTTAAGGGAGTTTAACAACAATTATTCTGAAATTTTTTGAGTAAGAGTGTTACTATTTATGTAAGTAATAAATGTGTTTAGAGGGGAAACTATCAAGATATGACTACTTAAAGATACACCTACCTAATTTGTAGGGCAAGGGCAGGAGGGACGATAAGAGAGGGAGATGGTGAGGGGAACACGTTTTGTGTTTGTGTTAGTGAGGCAGGCTCTTTGGTGCACATGACGACGGTTGCGATGGGAGCGCTCAACTGGGCGTCTGGATGAACAACCCTTACTTTTTTACATTGGCGCATGGTTATAAATAATTTACAATGGTAAGCTGGTAAACAAAATAATAAATGGTAAACAGTAGCCTAAACTAAATACCATTAATTGTCTTAGATATAGACCTACTTACTTACTCTGAAGATTGTCCTTAAATCATCCTTGATTAAATACGCTCATCATACCCAACTAAAACAACTGTTTCCTCGAAACCCCTCCACCCATAAATGTCACTAAACTGATTTTATTTTTGCGTCTTCTTATTATGACAATAATCCACAATAACAAATATTATATCCCCAACGAAAATATTAAACTAAATCATAGTTTGACTGTTAATATACCATATGACGAACTAGTTCTTTTCAGTATTCATTATTCATTACCCATTGTAGAGATATGGGTGAATATGAGGAATGAATGAGTGTGACTAGTGTAGATGAACGAGTGTGATTATTGTTACTAACTAAGGTCACCTGTTACTTAGAAAGAGCCTATCAATAACATCTCAATAACCAGAAAATCTAAGGGACATACAGCTTTACTTGGAATCCGACCATGTAGTATTTGCCTAATTTTTAGAAACTATTTGACAAGCCTAATACTCAGTTCTCTTCCATACATAGCATTCGAACACTGACTACCACCTTACATTGACACTCCAGACTTCTCTAGTAGTGTCCACGCCGTTAGCAACCATTGAGCGGACGCCATGTCAGTCTTAAGAGGACCAAAAATAGAACCTATCGCATACAATCTCCACAACACTTTGTCCCCGAGTAACTAGGCTACAGAACTGTGCCACAGTGCAGACATTTCATTTGCATTTCTTGTAAAAGTAGCACCGTATGGTATTCATCAAACCTTTATTATTAATTTAACACATTTTAGTTACTAGTTTATTGTTTAGTTGTTCAAGAAAATGGTTCATCAATATTCAAAGTTTCACCACTTACACTATAATGTTATACAATGCTCTAACTTACCCCAGTGAAATGACATATACATATTTAGATCAGAAAAGAATCTGTACTCACAGCAGCTTAAATGAACCTCTAAAACCTATACTTTATTTTCATGAATGTCCTAACTTGAGATGAGCGAACTTAGTACCATTTCAGTGTAGCTCTGACATGCGGTGTTGCCAAGAGTACTGCGTTTGGACAATAATTGCTTGTTGAGGTAGAAATTCACTTGAAGAGGCATTTTTAAATGGTTCAAACAATGGCACAATAAATACATGAATAAATAGTGCATTGAAACAATCTATAAGCAATACGAAACATTAATTTAAATGACATTTAGAACAATAGAAAAGTCCACGATTATAATAAAGGGTGTTTGAAAAAGAATTACCCGATTTTAAATAGCTACATTTATTACAAAAAAGGGCTTTACCCAAACATATTGGACATTAAAATACTCAAAAAAGAACAAAGTTTACGAGAATATTTCATAAATGTTCAATATGTCCTCCGTTAACAGTACGGATGACATTTAGTCGATAACTAAAGTTCTGATAGACACCTTAACTACAGTCTGGAACGAATTCAGCTATCGACCAGACTGAAAATGGAGGACATATTGAACGTTTACGATACAGTTTTGTAAACTTCATTCTTTTGTGAGTATTTTAATGTCCAATATGTTTGGGTAAAGCCCTTTTTTGTAATAAATGTAGCTATTTAAAATCGGGTAATTCTTTTTCAAACACCCTTTATTATAATCGTGGACTTTTCTATTGTTCTAAATGTCATTTACATTTATGTTCCATATTGGGTAAAGCCCTTGTTTCTTGTAAATTAGCTATTTATAATATAGCCATTCTTTTTGAAACACCCTGTATGTTTACTACTACTGAAATTCACAATATCAGGCTAGGTTATGAAACAGGTGTATTTATGAGACTGAAACAACCTGTATGTTTACTACTACTGAAATTCACAATATCAAGCTAGGTTATGAAACAGGTGTATTTATGATACTGAAACAACCTGTATGTTTACTACTACTGAAATTCACAATATCAAGCTAGGTTATGAAACAGGTGTATTTATGAGACTGAAACGTAGTAACAATGCAAGACTTAAGGTGGCTTTTTCCCAAATCACCTCTGGGAAGTCAACAGTTCTCTAGTAGCAATGCAATTTTACTGTCAGCTAGCTAAAACACGCAGTTTTATATAAAATGTTTGTTTTATATAAAACTGCATTTGTGTTTGTTATAATAATTAGTTATGATTATTAAAGGGTCATTCTATTATACTATAAACTGACAATATGAGTTTTTACTTTCTCCCATATGCGTTAGCATAGAGAATGTATTGTGATCGTAAACAAAATTTTACAAATCGGTCTAAAAATCCATTTTAGGGCACCCTGAACCAAAAAGTATTTTTTTCTAACAAATCTTTTTTATGTTTGTCTGTCTGTGAGTATGTGCAGTTCGTGGAGACCAAACAGATGAATACATTTTTATGAAATTTGGTATGTAGGTGTGTTTAGTCAATATCTTCAGCCAATTTTTTCACTTTTTATAAATTTTAGTTTTTTTTTTATTGTTTATGGGAAAAACATACAAAAACTGAATTTCTCAAAAATGGCCCTACCGATTTGGATTACATTTTAAAAAAATATGTAAATTACAATTAAAAATATTTTAGTAAAATCCGTATGTCTCTAACTTGACTGGTTTTTTAGTTATGGCAAAAAACATATTTGGGAATCAAACTGATAATTGATTCCCAGTTTAATTCTTTTCCCTAATTGCACTGACATATTAGGGAACATCTCTCTTTTCCCAGTTTTAATTGATTCCCTAATTTATGTTTTTAGTGGTGAATACGAAGGAATGTTTTTGTCGATTATTTGGAACCATTCATTTTTAATGTGACAAAGATGACATTTATCTTCTATATATATAAAAGGCAAAGCCCTCACTGACTCAGTCACTCATCACTAATTCTCCAACTTCCCATGTAGGTAGAGAGCTGAAATTTTGTACACTGTTTCTTTAGAACTTAAATAGGACGACTAAAGTATTTTCATCTTGATAAAGTACTCCTAAGGGGTATAAAGCACCCTTAAAAGATTGGTCCATAAGGATAACATTGGGTTGATTTTAGTAAATTAATAACAGCTGTTTTGTAAATAATAAACATGTATATTTTGAGTGTTTGACATTATAATATTTAATATTTTACTATGAGTTTAATCTTCAGCTGTTAAACAAAAATAAATGAAATGAACACTCTTGAAATAGGCTAAATAGGTGGCAAAGCAATTAGTGTGAGTGAGATACTGTAACTAAATTTAATATTTTGATTTTACGTTATATAGTTAATCTCCTATTTTTTGCATTGAATAGTTACATGCCGAGGCCGAAGGCCGAGGTGCATCGATTGCAGCGAGCATCGGGGTTGGCATGCGAAGCATGCAGGGGTGTCCCCTAGTAGTTTTATATATTTAACCACGAAAAAAGTAAAACAATGTTCAATATCTGACAAAAACCAACTTATATCCCACTTGAATAGATCTTCACCTATAAAATGACACTTTAGGTGTTACTGTACAATTATTCGTACGAACTAAATCGTTGAAATAGAAATCCATGTTTTGGCGGTTTCTCGGCGTTTTCTTAAAAGCGTTCCTATGGTTGCGGCTGGCTTACATCGTCACGCCATTGGTTGAAGCATTCCCTAACTCCTACTGTTAGAGTACTCTGAAGTCAAGTCGAGCCACTTAACTATGAACACTTACGCGTCGTTGTATTTCTGACAGCTGTTGGTGTCCGTCTCCTCAAGGGATGCGGGTATTGGTCTACAGAACTGGGCTCCCGAGAATAGGAACAAGTAGTCGTAACGCATCCAGTACTCCCTGTTTACACATACCATCTTCTCGTCTCTAGAACAACACGTGAGAACCTAATTGAACGACCACACAATGGTTTTATTTTGTTTCAAAGGTTTAATTTCAGCCGATGTTTCGTTATGGCTCATACCAAACTAACTGACAGCCCTTGCTTCTCTATGAGGTAGTTCTCTACCCTTGCCTACCCTCCCCTCCGTGGTTCTATCCAAACCATGACACATATTTAAATATCATCCCACTGCCATTGTCCTAGATAAAAAAGTGTTGTAATCTAGAGAACTATACAAGTCTACCTTAATGGGGCTCAAATTAGTGAGATTATGTAAGAGTTTATAGAAACTACTTTAAACATTTCGCAATAAAAACTAAATTAGCCTAGCTAATGTGGTATGTTTATGTTCTTTTGTATCAGCGATTTGAAATAAAATTTAAATTAAATTAATACTAATGTCATTCTTATGGAAAAAGGGAAGCGTTGAGGAGCTGTTCCAACTCCTAGGAATTAAATTTCAAGAAATCCTTCCTTAGTGGGTCTTTATTATACTCAAGCTAAATTCCCTCCAAATTTCACTATACTCTGATCAGTAGTTACAAATTTCGTGATAAACGAGAATTTCGTTTTTGGATAGAAGATTAAACAAGAAAGAGTTTGATCTGATGGCGTAAGTAACAATGGCAAGGGTTTAATCCTAATATAGATTGTATTAAAACAGATTGAAAAAAAAACATTGGCAATCAAATTAATTTTCAAACCATATAAAATCTAATGTGTAAGAACTGACATTGTAAAAATTAAAGTATAAACGGTGAATTCTACTACTACTCTACCGTTTGTGTAGTTGGAGGAATGTTATATCCTAATGTTATATTTACTGTTTACTATCTTATTATACATTTCTGTGTTAATTGATTCCTTTTATTTTTGCTTTCAATTGCCATATTTTGTGAATGATTCTTAATATTAAAATCGAAATGTTTTTGCTGTAACTTTTGTTTACTGCTGTAATCAGATAGTATTGTATATACCACTAAATTTACTATATATGAATAATGTTTCAGTTAATATGGATTTTACTACTTTTATTAGGCAGTTTTTATTATTTTCCCCCCATTTTCTAATTTACGGCCAGTCACAAGGTAGTTCTGTCACAGTATTACTGTGCACTATTCATTATATTTTCTTTTCCTTATTGTATTTTTATTTTGAAATATGTAATTAATTTAGTTTCAATAATAAATCATCTAGCTCCATAGCCGACATTCAAGACAAAATGTCCAAAGCCATACAGCCAACGTATGACTTAACGAAGTATACCACAAGAATGACTAGGAATACGCTACTAATAGGATATGCACCAATACTACACTGTATTATGACATGGAAGCACAATTTATACTAACTCTAAATCCTTATGTAAATTATTATTTGCAGCACAGTCTAACAGTCGTCAGACTGCAAGATATAGGCGACAATCACGACACTTGCGATCCTAGCGGCCAGCCGGCAGCAGTGCGTATTTCTTTACTGTTTACATCCACAGCTGTGGTTAGTAAATATCAGATGACTGATTAATTTTTTGACAAGTCACCTTTCCTATTATTATTCCACGTAATTGTAACATACAAGGCAATACAATAATTGTAACGCAGCGTAGTTGCTGGCTGGCGCTACTTAAGTCTACGAACTGACCTGTTAATGTCGGTGACAATGGCGTAAAACACGTTGACGTGTGTCTGCAAGGACAGACGGGCCAGGTAGTCCCTGTCGTAGTGCCTGTTATGGGAGTTCATCTTGCCGGCGGCTGCGTGGGGCCACTGCTCCAAGGGTAGGCCGTCCAGAGATATGTGTTCTGTGACTGGGGGAAGGAACTGACCTGTTAATGTCGGTTACAATGCCGTAAAACACGTTGACGTGGGTCTTCAACGACAGACGTGCCAGGTAGTCCCTGTCGTAGTGCCCGTTATGGGGGTTCATCTTGCCGGCGGCTGCGTGGGGCCTATGCTCCAGGGGGAGGCCGTCAAGAGATATGTGTTCTGTGACTGGGGGAAGGAACTGACCTGTTAATGTCGGTTACAATGCCGTAAAACACGTTGACGTGGGTCTTCAACGACATACGTGCCAGGTAGTCCCTGTCGTAGTGCCCGTTATGGGGGTTCATCTTGCCGGCGGCTGCGTGGGGCCTATGCTCCAGGGGGAGGCCGTCAAGAGATATGTGTTCTGTGACTGGGGGAAGGAACTGACCTGTTAATGTCGGTTACAATGCCGTAAAACACGTTGACGTGGGTCTTCAATGACAGACGTGCCAGGTAGTCCCTGTCGTAGTGCCCGTTATGGGGGTTCATCTTGCCGGCGGCTACGTGGGGCCTATGCTCCAGGGGGAGGCCGTGCAGAGATATGAGTGTCAGGTTGTTGTACAGGATGCTCCTTTTTGCCGCCCTTCAACACATCAAGTCATCGTAATACTATTATAAAACTAAGGAGTACAATATATCGTTCCAGAACTACCGTATAAGAGTTTTATTTACATCTTTAACTAAATCTGTAGGCCTAAAGTTATATCTTAGTGTACTGTTTGAAGACGATAAATATATGTTTTGTGTGTGTGTATATATATAATTTTTTTATTGGCTGAGACTCACAAGAAGGGTTTGCGAGTTTAACAATATAGATCCGCCTTATTAGATACATTTTTCTATTGGCTGGCAATGAGAAGTCTCAAGCCGAAGTAAATATAAACACGCTAAATAATCTGAATACTGAACTAGGACTCTACTCAAATATGCAAAGAATAACTTGTTGGCATTGGATTGTTCATGATTTGTAGAAAGTGGTTGGAAATTTCCAATGCTTCAAGCGTTTTAAAGAATAAGGAATATACTCAACGTTTCGACAGGTATAAACAACTGCCGTCGTCTTCAGGTGTTACTTTCTACCTTAGTATATTTAAAAATATTTTTTTTTCTTACCCCATAGTAATTTAAATTCATATGATTAAATATTGTATGCCTTATTTTCTAAACTAAGTGTATTTATTAAACATGCTTGAGTTTTAATTACCCGAAAATCAGATGTTCGAGAAACGAAAGAGCTACGTCTGAAGCCCCCACCACGACCACCCTGTAGTTGAGCTCCAGCTTGGGGACGGAGAGGGTCTTCTCGGTGGCAATGAAGAGAGCGTAGTCGGTGTCCGGGTTCACTAAGTACTCCTCCAGGGCTGACAAGTCGTACTGGACTCGTCTCCGAGGCCGGACAGGACGTAGATCTCCCAACACTGTTGGCATGGCTATATCTCGCTTGGAAAAGAATAATTTCAAGAGCCATTAGGATGAGAATGTTCTAGATCAAGTGTTTATTTCCAGTTAGTTAAATTAAGCATGAGTTTTTTTATAAGAAATATAATGTAATGGTATAAGGCAATTGGTCATCATCTGTAATTTCACAAACAAATTGATTACGTTTGCAAGAGGGTTGGTTCCGGTATTCTTTTATCAGAAAACGTTCAGCTTATGTAGATTTGTGTCTCTACTTCTTACGGTTTACCATGGACTGGTTTATTCTCACCTTACTTACACGTGGCAATTTGGAGGAACGAAATGAAGAAACTAAATAAATTGATTATTACTCAGAAGAGTAAAAAATCTTATTTTTTGTAGTAATGTTGTTACAACGTTGGAGACTTCTTGCACAATAATACACATTAATTATTTATAAGGTTTATTAGTTAATTAGACAATTTAATCTACTTCGACAAGTGTATGTGACGTGTCGAAATAGATTCATGCAGTGAATTCTGTCAAAAGAAATAAAGTTGGATTATTGTAGCATTGAGTTAGGATGAAAAATAATATGATTCTGGGGTTCCTACACACGCATAGCGGTGTTATTCCTGCAAGAACCTGTATTTTGATTACTGGAAGAATAGCAAAGGACTACTTAAGCTTAGGTCCTTTTTGAATACCTACCTTAAGTCACACCTTGAGTTCTTACCTTGGTCACGGTATCGGTAGGTGTGAGGCAGTAGCTGAGAGAATCTAGGCCAGCCAGCCGGAGTACCTGACGAAGGAAGAACGGTGCTGCCCTCAAAAATACTGGATCGACGATGGCGTGTCGTAGAACTCCATGGCTTGCCAAGGTTCCGGTATAATCTCCTTCAAGCACCTCCTCTAAGCAGTAGTCAGGCTCGACATGTACCAGCCGGAAGCCTCCACTGTCGTCCACAACAGTTGATTGTAGTATGTGACATGTAATAAATGATATTTATCTCAACCCAGATATTCCTTGGAAAGAACATTTTTTAATTTATTGTGATTGGAAGGTACATAATCCACTGCCAAAATCAGTGGATCTGCAGAGAAAAAAGAAACAGAGGTCGCATCCAATAGTGGCTGAACGTGTGTCGAGTAGTTATTTCTCCGGTTTGCCCTGTGGATGCAGGGCAGCACCATGTCAGTGCCTTTCTTCATTCCCCTAAAATACTCAAGTTTAAATGTAGTAATTATTACTACAGATATATAAAGATGTTCATTAGTTAAAATCTGTTTATAACTTCTGCTGAGAAGTGCACTACATCATTAAGAAAGCAACCTTTGATTCTTTCTTCTCTGTGATATAACTATAAAAGTCACGTGACCAGTAAAATAATTAATAACAACGAAATGTAAAATGGGGAAGCCGATATTACGTCCATGATGGACTGTTTTAGCTAAGAAATATTACTGATGAGGTTAAAATTAAATTACTTAGGGACCGTCCGTAAATTACGTAACGCCTGCAGGGGTGAGAGGTTTTTTTGGCAGCGTTATGCAACGTTACAGGGGAGGGTGCGGGGGGCTCTATGTTGCGTTACGTAACTATTAAACCTCAATTATTTGTTTAAATACATTGACAATATTTGACCGTTTTCTCAAAATACAAAATTTGAAAAATGATTTATAGTTAGTAATATATTCTCTCCTATTAGAAAACCAACAGAACAAAATCTAAACAATAAATTTATCAGAAATCAATATATGCACGAAAGTGGATGGAAAATTGGAGGGGGTTTGGTGACAGCATTACGTAATTTTTTAGGGGCTTAGTATTAGCGTTACAAGTCCATTACACGAGGGAGGGGGGTCTGGAAAGACCGATTTTAGCGTTACGTAAATTAGGGAAGGCCACTTATGTAGAGTAAATATTGATTATCTACTTAATTTGGAATAAATAAATCAATATTGAGTGTTTTTGGGACATTATCCTCATAAACTAAAATAAAAATTTAAGAATATAATAATATATACTAAGGAATACTAGGAATTATTGGACTGATTTCATAATAAAAACCTGGTCGTAATTGAGGATGAACATTATTTGAGAAAGGCTTTTTTGAACTTACGTAACCAAAGCGAATCCAATAATGGTGTATTCACAGATTAAAACGAAACATTGGCTGCCAATGTCATCCTCAAATAATAAGTTTCCTATGTCCTTGATAATCTTCTGGTCCGTATTAGCACAGCACAAAAGGTCTGCCACGCTGTCAAAGTCGGAGGACGACATCTCGCGCACCGTGAACTCACTGAAACAACAGACATTGACAGAAATTAACAATATATCAGACGTTATCAGTATCAAGTTCTGTGTGATCAGTTGTGTGAGACAATAGTCTTTTACAATGAGCCTGTGAGAGAGTAAGTTCATTTTTACAGGATGTTGGGATTCGCAGTTATACTATATTCAATGAATCTCCAGACATGATCGCGCTAGGCATTTTCAGTGAATCATTAACGG
>JAQJVL010011002.1:0-10313 GCA_035578905.1 Stictocephala bisonia
ATATATAAAGAACCACACTTAGCAATCTTTTCTTGATGTTTTTAATGTTTAAAATCGATTTCGGCCTCGAAAGACCATCATCAGTTTAACATAGAATACAAATAGGGTTATAAATATATCTTTAGAATAATTAATTTAACAGCTGACACTATAAAAATTTTAAATAAAAAATTTTTATTTTTTTATTTAAAATTTTTATTTTTTTATCTTTTTATTGACACTGAAATTCTCACTGTAAACAATCATAGATATATTGATATAATCACCTATATTTCTAGTAACCCTAACCTTTTGACATTCCATTACACACTGCACACCTACAATACCAGAAACAAAAATAATACTTTGTATTGTTTGACATTTTTAGCTATTTGATTGCTTAATATTTATATATATATATAAAGAACTACACTTAGCAATCTTTTCTTGATTTTTTAATGTTTAAAATCGATTTCGGTCTCGAAAGACCATCATCAGTTTAACATAGAATACCATCATCAGTTTAACATAGAATACAAATTTGTATTCTATGTTAAACTGATGATGGTCTTTCGAGACCGAAATCGATTTTAAACATTAAAAAATCAAGAAAAGATTGCTAAGTGTAGTTCTTTTTATATATATATAAAAATAATACAATTATATAACCCTATCCTCTCACTAAAACACAAAATAGCCACATTGTGATTAGATTGAAAGTGTACAACTCTCTTTTATATTTAATTAATAAATACCCATTTGCAGTTTTTAGAAAAAAAACTGTTGTCATGGCTCATACAAAATCCACTCTATTCCCTTGAGGAACGATTCTCATTAGACAATATTCTTTTCTGAATCCTTAATTAAATTTCAACTTGCTGAATCTCTTATTAACTTTGTTATTTTTAGGTCTATCTGTAATGTATACATATTTTTACTATCACTATGGATCTGTATTGTCTAACTTACTTTTAATTTCAACCTTGCTTCTTTATTTATTTAATTATGTGACCTGGCTTGTACCATGACTGTGACTATTGTCAATTGTACCTTGTATTCCTATGACAATGAAGATTATTATTATTCAAAATCTTATTTAGGTTGTTTATATAGTTTACTCGATGTTGCTTGTGTTATTGAAACTTAGTGATATATAATAAGTTTTATTTGATCATTGAACACACTTTTTTTATTCATAATTGAGTTTATTTATATTAGGAACTTGAATTTAACCCTTTAACTACTATGCTGATGTAAACAAGAAATAAATTTAAAGATAAAACATAGTTATACAGATAAAACATTGGAATAAAGATTGAGATAGTAATAACAATAATAATTAAAATAATAGTGCATCTTCTATAATATTGTGATTTTACAATAACTTATTTGGTTACATGACTCGAGAAAAATGTAAACAATCACAAAATAAATAATGAAGAAAAAAACAAAAATAGCTGATTTTGTCCTAACCCAGAACACAGTAATTAGTAAATATGGTAGGTATCACGACTAGGCTGAGCAGAAGACTGTGACGTCACATGGGTGCAATTAGCTGGTTTGATTATTCTATTAAATACTCGTAAACTAAATCTACAATCACATGGAAGTATTTTCTAGGTACCGTGTCCAAGATGTTTATTTTCTAACATGAATGTACAACTGTCATTGGAGAGGGAAATCCATTGATGCGCATGCTCAAACCACACGCCCAGAGCTATGGACTGGTCAGTAAACTTTTTGCATTTTAGTTTCCTTTAACTGATTGGATCCAAGCTGAATATTTTTAGCTGTACACTATGACACTGTAATTTATTTATTTTATTTTATTTAAGTGCTACTAAACAGCTATTGTCTATTCCATTATAGCACTAAAGAGAAAAAGAAACAATTTTATAACAACAAAAAAAAAAGAAAAAGCAAGATCATATTTAACAAATTGTTTCCTCTTATGTAAATAAGAAGTGCAAAATAATAGTGTTGTGTGATAGACCATAGTGGTGCAGCTTAGACAATAATGATACATGTAACACTGTCAAACGCTTTTTCAAAATCAGTGTAGATACAATCGACTTAAATATTTTGATCAAATAAATTTACTATATATTGACAAAAATTTAATAAATTAGAGTTAATTGATCAACCGGGATAAAGCTGTGTTGAAATGGAGTAATGAAATGTTTGATTTGATTAAGCAATCTGTTGTATTCAATGATAGTACACTCTCGAATACCTTAGCCGGTGAAAATAAAATAGCGATCGGTCTATAATTTGTTACATCACTTCTGTCTCCTATTTTTAGATATAGGTACCACTTTGGCCACTTTCCAAAATTCAGGAAAACAATTATTCTTAAGAGATAAATTAAACAAGTTGTGTAAGGGCTTTACAAGATGATCCACACAATCTTTCAAAATGTAGGTTGGAAAATTATCAGAGCCAATAGATCGTTTTGATTTTAATTTTTTCTAAGCACATAAAACCTCTCGTTCAGTGACATCCGAAATAAACAGATTATATTAATATTCTTCATGACTGGTGAGCGGAGCAAACTATAAATAGCAAACAGCAAAAACAAATAACAAATCAATTATAAAATAAAAGAGCGCCTGACTGAACACAATTTTTAGGTCATTATTGTTTGGTTTATAAACAGAGCGAAAAAATTCAGCCAAGGCCTCTGTTATCTCGGCGCCACCTTCAAATTCCTTAACTGCCCACAGCATTGTTGTTGGAGACTTTTTAGTCTCTTTATCACTCCCCAGAACGATTTAGAGTTTGATTTTAATTCACTTTCAATATTTTCAATATAAACATTAAAATAATTTTTTACCTTTATTTTTGTTTGTAATCTTAATAGATTAAACTGATTATAAAAATGGGGCATATTGTATCTTTTGTATGATTGGTGACATTGTTCCTTTCTTATCAGTAATTTTTTAATTCAGTAGAAAACCATTCAGGATGCTTTAGTTTTCATAAGGAACGGAAGTTTTAAAAATGTCATATAATTTCTTATGAAATATCCTCATCGCTAAATTTAAGTTTTGTGCTCTAAAAAGATCTGACCAATCACAGGTAGCAATGTCATTATATATATATTTAAGAAATTTGCTTTTTTAAATTTGAAGGCAGGTCGTTCATAATGATATAATTACTCTGAACCAAAACGTATCATGATTATTTTCGCTATCTCTTACAGTAGTTTATACATAAAGTAAAGTGATTGGTACTATTAAAGTTATTAAATGGTTTTTTCTGAAAAAAATCAATTTAAGTTAGTAACCAGTTTGCACAAATCGTCCAAAGCCATCCTATACCCAAAGAATCATTCATATATTAACACTTCATCAAATCATCAAGGTGTTTATGTCTTTCATATTTCTTGAATGTCTATAATACATAAACTTATTATCTTTTCATTTTAAACAGACATGATCTGTTGGATTATGGACCATTATTATAAAATCATATATCTGAGGCGGAAATTTATTTTTACTATTAGTAACTAAAGCGCATAGTTACTAATACTTAATGCGCTTTATAGTGTTTGATGCACAAGTGTTCTGTTCTTTCCAGGGCTGTGCTCTAATGTCTCCAGCTCTAGTGACTTGTTTTTCTTTTATTTTAGTTTACAGCAATGTTTGTAGTTGATAAATGATTTCGAGTTGATTTTGTTGTTTTTCATTGTTTGGGTTGCAGTTAAAGTGTTTTCTATATTATTTTATGCTGTAGAATTTCACAGACATTGTCTCAAAACCCCTCTTGGCGATCTTTTGGCACTGTCGGAGTCAAATGAACGTCTGGTGAGTTTTGTTTGGAGGTAATGTACTTTTGTAACATTTTTCCAGTGTTGTCAAAAAATGTTTGTTATCTTGTAAGAGAACTATAATTTCATATGCAACCATTTTGAGACATTGTTAATTGGGGTTACTTTGTCCTTTTTCCTTCAGAGTATGTGTGTCACACTTTGTTTCTTGTAGTACTTCCTTCTTCAACGTATTGAGGTATATTTCTTACGCTATACTTCTTTCTCACTCTTCAACCATGGGTCACAATGAAGGCCAGAAACAAAGTAGCTCTTTATGTTGTTTAGAAAAATAATGAATCCTTATTTTATTTTTATGATGGTGTTCAAATACTAGTTAAGAAGTGTAAAATAAAAAAAAAAACGTTTTGTTATACACCATAAAAAGATATAAGAAAATTAAAATCCAACAAAGGCTATAATTTACTCATAAGGGTTCCTACATCCACTCGGAAATTCACAGTCCGCCTCATAAAAGTTCATCTTCTGATTTAATTTTGAATTTTTTCTGCCATATGATTAACCACTTTGCTATGGACCAGTAAGGCGAAGTAACCATGATTGTAGTTTAGCATCAATTCCAGGTGGAATCTTCTTTTGTATAGTTTAATATCTGAAACCATGGGAAATTCTACCAATAAACTTGTATACCAAACTGTCCATATTTTCATTATCATTGTTTTCATTTAATTTAAATGTATATTATAACAATGTTGAATTGTAAATGAAAGACTTTTAATCACAGAATTTCAACTAAATTAATGTGAGTCTTTATTAGTGATCGCCAGTTTAAAGATTTTAGCCATTTCTTTTCATTTTGTTTCTTGATTACCTAATGGTACAAATTTAAATAAAATATTCCATATAAATTGTTTAGTCTATAAGCCAGAAGATTGTTTGTAATTAATCAGGGAAGTGTGTTTCTATTAAGAAGTCAGCAGTTCCACTATTCATCGCCTCATTCTGGGGCAAGGCATCTTCTCACTTATCAGAAGATTCCCGCATATTATCTTTATATTTGGCTAGATTGAAGGTACGTGATATATCTTTTATAACAATGTTCATAACTTTGGATTTATTTTTTCACATTCTGAACTGATCTAGATATGTTTTTAACTTGATTATAAGTTTACATCATAGAGTGAAACAATTACTGTAATTTGTATTATAAGATAATAAAGAACATACCTTGTACATCAATAAAATAAAATGTGTTTAAATTTTTGTTTTGTATCATTTTCCTTTTGAACAAAAATTAGGATTATCACGTGCAGCCATCTTCCAATAGTAGATGCACCAGAGACAATGGTAAGCCGCTTGAATATATATGCGGGAAGCGTGGCAGTGGGCAGGC
The DNA here is from genome assembly GCA_035578905.1 of Stictocephala bisonia. Lineage (NCBI taxonomy): Eukaryota > Metazoa > Arthropoda > Insecta > Hemiptera > Membracidae > Stictocephala > Stictocephala bisonia. Next base: position 5,142 of record JAQJVL010011002.1, read on the forward strand.
ATGAGAGTGGAGGATAGATAGATGCACGGCATGGAGAATGTTACAGTGGGGAGAAGGAATGGAAAGGATAAGCCAAACAACTTCGCTTGCGTCAGTCAGCACCAGGCGATGACGCGGGTGGTTTTGATGGACAGACTCGTCATTCGCCCGGACCACTAAAAACAGTATGCTGATGATCTAGTCATTCCGCCCACAGAGCATAATAATCTTGGTGGATTATTTTGTCAAACACCCGAGAAGGGTTAAAACAGTAAAGCAATCATGTTAGATTTCCTGCTGCAAAAAAGATAATTAGGGGGTTACATTTTTTAAATTCTGAAAAAATCATTTTAAAACAGAACAAATTGCTTACAAAGTAACTTTAACTATTGAACCGCATGCATGTTGAAAATGGATCGTATGTTGGTTTTTAATGTGCTTATGAATCAAACACAATCCCAACCAATATTTTAAAACTATTGCATTTTTTTTTTTTTTTTTGTAATATTTAAAAACTTAAACAGTTACAGTTTTTGAATAGTGGTTTAAATTGTGTTTGATTAAAAAGTATATTTAATAAGTATGTTTCTTTATTCAACTGTGTTTATAAATTGTGAAAATAATATTTAAAATACAACTTACAACTTGTTTCAAGCATTCAAAACGGTAACATAAATAGAAGATCCTTTGGAAGGTTAAAAGTGCATAAACCAATTGCATTGTGAGAAAATCAGAAATTATCCAGCGGTATAAGTAGCTGGTCAGAAGTAAACGGCAGCTGACAGTAACGATTAGAGCGCCCCAGCTATAAGCACGGTTCACTGACACCATGACACCCACAAGCTGTCTATGGATGTGTCTCAGACTGCTCAAGTCCATTCCTTGTTGAGGGCCAAGTTTCATACAAGGTTCATCCAAGTACAGTAGCAATCCACTTTGTTGCTGACCTTGCTGAAACGTAAAAATCAAATATCTAATTTGAAAAGTATGCTTTATTATTAATGATCTTTAGTTAGGTATTAAGAGAAGGTTATTGACCTTGTTATTACTAATCTCAATGCACTTTTTAAAGTAATAATGTATTGAGCTTTCTGAATAAAAAAAATAAATTAATTAATTTGTATCTGTTGAATAATGTATATTAATAATACAAATATGACAATATATTGCTTTAGTAAGTTAAAATATTTAGTAGATACCTTAATTTTAAGTTTGTCTAAGCATTTTATTTTCACTTAGAATCATTCATGTTTTATTTTAAGTTACACTCAATACTCTTTAGTTTTACTCCTTTCTTATATTAATCCTAATACATTTAAAAAAATAATAATATTAAATTGAACTTCCTGAAATAAAAAAAAACAACAACAAATAAATGAGTATTTATTTTTTGATTAATTTGTGATTAAAACAACTAGCTTAATATGACAATATTAAATACCTCAATTTAATTTAAACATTTTTTAAAGCATTTACTTTTTATCATTCTATCAAATAGAGTGGAGTCAATCCTCAACTCAAGGCCTCTACTCCATTATCAAGTGACCTGACAGAACTCGACTATCTCACCCCAGGACACTTCCTTATTAGTGGTCCGCTCGTTGCTCCTCCTGAGCCTGTTTGGAAAGATGTACCCTACAACCGACTTTCTCGATGGCAGTTGGTGCAAGCGCTTACTCAGAGTTTATGGAAGAGAAGGTCCCAAGAATATCTTCACACTCTCCAACAGCGTTCAAAATGATCAAGACGTCAGGAAAATGTCAAGATTGGAGATCTAGTACTTCTTCATGAACCAAATTTACCTCCGCATGGAGGTAAAGACATGGAGACTGGGTCGCATCACTTCTGTTTCTCCAGGTGCTGATGGACTTATACGAGTCATATACCTCCACACTTCCAAGGGAACTCTATGAAGACCAATCACCAAGATTTCACCCCTTCCAATAGAGGATTAATTTACTTTAAGTTTCATAAAGGAAAATTATTTTAGTTTTTCCAACAAGTTTTGTTTGTTTGTTATTGTGAATCCCAATGTGATTCACAAGCAGGGGTTTGTTATGTTTATAATAAAAAGAAATATTTAATTCGTTTAGTCTGTAACAATGTAAATATGCCAACTACGCTACCTAGTAGCGATAACAAGTATTATAATTTGTAGTTAATTAATGTCACGCCAGGTGGGGTGTTTTGGCTATGATATCTCGCTCTCAGTCTATCTCTCAAGCTTCTTCCTCGTAGAAACACGAACTCTGCAAGTGCTCGAACTGACTCTCGTTCGAACTCCGACTAACTCTCAAGATGTCCATGGTGATCTTTTTATCCCATTTTGTTCAAAATTTATTGTGTATGTATATTATGCTACGGTTAAATATCATCATCTCCTAGCCAGCGCAGAACATCATGTTGAGGGCCCTCAGCATGTCCGTCTCCACTTCACAGCTCAGCCGTGGTATTGGTAAAGGTACCGTACTCCTCTAACTTATTATACAGTTCAAACTAGTCAAAATGTCCAGTCAAAATAGCTATTCTAGAACCTAACAAATTTATTTACCTGTTGTTAGTTTTATTTTTATTAATCTCATTTAATTAACATTCAACATACAGTTTAAAACACTGTTCAAGACATATTTCTTAGTAACAAAATTTAATTACCAATATAATTTGAACAACTCGCTTTAAATTTGTCAACTCCTTTTCTCTCAAATTTAAGTGTACTTTTTAAAAATATGTTGTATATATTTATAGTTTGAGCTAAATAGCTTCAAGATGGCAGGTTTATTATCTGATTATATATATTTTTAATAAACCTTATTTTCTTTTCCCTACCGAGGCTATTTAATTATTCAAAAGTATCTAAACTGTTGGGCAAGAGGGAACGGGTTTCTATTTTATGTTTATGGTACTGATTAACGATGCTTTGAACTATACTAATGACAGAACTATAACCTGTGAAACTATTGATTGTTCTACTAAACTTATGGGACTATTTACAAAAAAGATAATAACATGAGCCTAAAAATTATGCATATCAATATTCGTTGTTACTATAAAAATGTTGATTCTTTGTTAGTATTACTTGAGTATTTATGTGTGGATGTTGATTTTATTGTTTTGAGCGAGACATGGACAGACAGACCCAACTGACTGACTTTGACTGAACTGGACGGTTACGATATTTACTGTACAAACAATACTTGGAATAAAAATAATGGCATTATTATCTACTTTAAAAATAACTTAGGGGCAATTGTCAAAGAAGTAAAGATGGATGACAATACTGGACTTGAACTTAACATTATACTTAACGGGCACGATTAAAGTATTCTAGCAGTCTACAGAAGTCCCTCAATGAACAGAAATCTTTTCCTATCTGACCTGACTGACTACTACAACAGTAACAGCAGTAGACATACGACTTGGGTGTTCATAGGAGACACGAACATTGATATATTACCAGAAAACTACAACGATCCAGTAAAAGAAATGTACTTAAATTTACTATACAGTGTAGGTTTTGTTAGCTGTGTTGATAAGCCCACTCGAGTGACAGAAAATTCTAAAACATGCCTTGATCATATTTTCACTGACCACTGGGAGGTCATTGCTGTCACCTCAGCGGTGCAGCAGACATCAATAACTGATCATTTTGCTAAAATGACACTAAAATGACAGACGCCGACCCAGACAATAGCCCTATTTACGTTGGGGAGACTTATTGAAGCTCAGTCGTGGGATCATGCCCTGGCTCAGCTAGATGTTAACCACAGTTGCACTGAGTTCTTACGTACTTTTGAAACAATAAAAAAATCAGCCACAAAACAAAGAAGTAAATACTCTTGTTTAAAAAAACTTAAACATTGGATTTATGTTATTTTAATAAAATGTATTAAACAGAGGGATAAATTGAGCAAAATTATGATAAAACGCCCTTATGATTTGACTGCTAGATTAATTGTCATCCGTTATCGGAACCATCTAAACGCTGTAATAAAAAGAGCCAAATCCATGTACTTTAGAGATAAAATTTGTAACTGTCAATGTAATTCTAAAGAGTCTTGGAAGATAGTAAATTAATTCGCTCCTTTTCAACTAAGCATTTCAAGCCGGGCGAAGACATCACCGCGCGGTCGGTGCCGGAGGTGTCGAGGACTCACGAGTCTGGGAGCGAGGGTTGCAGGCGCCAGGGAAAGTTTAGGCCGAAATTCTTTGACACGGTGGTACTAGCCGTCACACAAACACTGCCCTGCCCCTGTACTCACGAGCGCGGAAGCTAGAGCAGGCTATTGCCCTCGGAAACAACTGTTCAGTCTTCTTGGTAATGCCTATTAACGGATCCCAATCGCCACAGAGCTTTAGTTCTGTGTCAGTGTTCACGAAGTGAAGTTGGAACGAGTGAGTTAAGTTTGTTAAGTATGTAGCATTTGTATTGTGTTAATTGTTTTGGTTTAAAGTTTTAATGTGAAATGGAAGAGAGAAGAAGTACAAACAAAACCATCCACAGCGAAGGTAGGGGAATTGTGAGGAGAGTAATAGACAAATGTGACGAAGAATCAAGGAATGGTAAGCTAACCCATAATATTAAACAATCGAATTTGCGAATTCAAGATTACACTGGATTTTCTAAAAACACCATCTCCAAAATTAGAAAAGAGGCCAGACATGCTGGAGAAGAGCGGTTAACAACTCCTGGTAAAAAAAGAAAACGCCCTGACTACAGAAATTGTAATATTGATTCTTTTGATAAGCGTGTTATAAGGGATGTTATTAACAATTTTTATGTTGTTCAAAAACGAGTGCCAACCTGTGTAAAACTGTTAGTAGCAGTTCGTGAAAAAATAAACTTTCCTTGGGGTAGACAAACATTAAGGCGCGTACTCCACAGTATGGGTTTTAGGTGGAAGAAATGTACCTCATCTAGAAAATTATTATTAGAAAGGCCTAACATTGTCAACTGGCGCTGTAAATACTTGCAATCTATCAAGAAATACAGAGATGAAAAACGGGACATCATATATCTAGACGAGACTTGGGTGGATAACAACCTAACTTTCAAAAAATGTTGGCATAACGAAGACCTGAAAGTTGATGGTATTATAACTAACACGAGTTCATTCAACCATCTTATTGTTGTTCATGCTGGATCAAAAGACGGATTTGTTAGAAACTCACTCCTTGTTTTCAAATCTGGTGTAA
>JAQJVL010011003.1:0-10310 GCA_035578905.1 Stictocephala bisonia
TATTAATTAAATCTACCACCATATATACCTGTAAGCACCTAATTCAGAGTTTGCCCAATGGTAAACCAGCGATTATGGCTGGCCAATGCTACGCCAGGGTTTTCGAAGCACACAGCATGATGGAACAGAAAATCGAGCTGTTTCCTTGAAGGCGAATTGGCAGGCAGTTCCAAGCAGGCCAACACCGATGTGACACCGCTAATCTGAGGCACCGTGCTCAGAAGAAGCTGACATGGAAGCTAAGTCCTAGATTCTAAATTCTGTATCGTAGGAGACATATGTAGGTTCGAAGTTAGAACTGATCAATTATTATTTCACTCGATTAAAGCTGCGGCATTGACATAAATTGGCGTAGAAACCTACTGGGTTAACGTAGTTTCGTTATATTCCATGGTCTAAAACCGTTAATAGAACACCTCTTAGGGCTTCTGCAAGATACTGCTTAAATTTATTACTTACATGTACATACAGTATATACTTACAAGTCTCTGCAAAGGAATCTTGAATATTTAACAATTACAGTACAGCTAAATTTCCTATAAAAATTGTTTAGTTGATGATTGTTTTTTTTTTTTTTTTTATTTGGCACCTGGCTGTTTCATTGCGAAGTTCCCAGAGGAAGATATCCATTGCAGACAACCCTTGTTGCTTCAAATAACGCAATGTCCCTTCAATGTATTTTACAAATAATCTAAAGCCTTGTGTTTTCCTTCATATCAAACTACATTAATCTAAAGCCAGCTAGACTTCCACCCCATCAACCGTTGACGTTAGTGAGTTTTTACTGCATATTTATTTCCTGGGCACATAAAAAAGCCCTGTCTTGTCAAAATAGCGTTAAGTGCCTTTAGCATCATCCAATGGGCCTGCTTGTGAATAACAATAGATTCTATGTTGTACAATAGCTTACGAGCACAATATACCATGCAGTATTCATGTCTTTTTAAACATTCACTGTGTTTTTCTTTTTTTTATCGTGTATATATAGAATCATGTATTCAAGATGGCGCCGGCCAGTAGTGACGCGATTGCAGTTAGCTCCGTGGAAATTCACCATTCTTTGTGTAAATTATGTAAAAAACGGGTTCTAAAGGGTATAAAATGTGATAGATGTAGTTTCTGGATTCATACCAAGTGTGCACAAATTGACATTGATATATTAAATGACGAAGAGATGTGGTTTTGCCATACGTGCATAATCGAACAGAAGGACGCTGAAACCGCCGCCATTATCTCAAGTAAGGACGCCGTGATATCCCAACTTAACCTGGATCTATCCGAACTATTGAAGGTAAATGAAAAGCTGAGTAATGATAAGAGACTACTTGAAATCAAGCTCAATGAGTCTTACCTAAAATCTCATCAATCAAATGAACCACTAAACTGTGAGACACCCAGGCCTAACTTAACCAGAGGCTGGGAATCAGTTCCCTATAGATCAATGAGATTCAATCAAGGAAGGCCTAGGCATACTAATTTTTCAACCTCATCTGCCTCTGGGAATGAACACTTCCCCCCTCTTCATAATAGTTACTCTGTTCTTGCTGATATTGAACCAGAGTTACATAGCACAACACATAGGACTACGATACTGTCTAGGCCTACACCACATTCTAGGCCTATGCGAGGTTATATGAAAAACTTTAACCAGACCAAGAAACCAACTACATCTAAGAAGTATGATCCAATGACCTCACAAAAAGACCATAAAGTCCTACTGTACAGTGATAGCTATGGTAGAAACATCTCATCACATCTACAATCCACTCTAAGTAAGAAGAAGTTTGTCGTATCTGGTATAGTCAAGCCAAGCGCCACCATGAAACAAGTTGTAGGCCTTGATTACAATAAGCTACCTAAATTGTCGAGTAAAGACTTTCTTGTAATAATGGCTGGTGCAAATGATGTTGCTCAGCAATCACCCCAAAATGCCATCAACACGCTCAACAGCACGCTGGAAGAACTGAAAGACACCAATGTAATTGTCGTCAGCATCCCTCATCGACATGACCTTCCGCATGAATCTCCGATCAACACCAGTGTGCAAGAAACCAACATGCAGCTCAAGTCTATCTGCAAGCCCTTTAAAAATGTGCGCATTGTGAACATGACAGACTGTCAGAGGGAGAACCATACTCGGCATGGACAGCACTTTAGTACCTTAGGTAAATTAAACTTAGCTAGAACTTTAAGTCAGATAGTTAAAGATACATTGAACAAGACAAATAAGGTAGCCAATTCTGTAGGAACATCTGTTCAACACATTGTAGGATCTGATCCGGGAAACGGCTTGGACTGACCGAGCCTTGTGTTGAGAACAAGACTTGGTCAGATTCAAGTCACATATCACCAGTCAATAATGATAACGTAAGCTTAGTCGATGCAACAGTAGGTGAACTGCGCAGTGCTGATCTAAATTCAAACTTAACTATAAGAATGTGTTTTCTAAATGTACAAGGCCTAAAAGGAAAAGAACTAGTTTTAAGTGATTTTGCAAATGAAAACCATTGTAATATTATTTGTTTAAATGAACACTGGTATACTGAGCCTGCTATACCCTATGCATGTATTGATAATTTTAGTTTAGTGAATAGTTACTGTAGGAAACAACATATTCGAGGAGGCGTTGCTATTTACATAAGTGATTCACTTGCATCACCTATTACAGAGCTAGATTTAGGTTTTTTATGTGAAGAAATCCATTTTGAGGCTACAGGATTTGTAATGAGTGATTGTAAGTTAATTGTTGTATCAATATATAGATCACCTAATGGAGATTGTAAAATATTTTTGGATAAATTAGAGAGTCTATTTATTTTTTTTAAATAGGCCAGTCTATAAAAAACATAAAATTGTAATAGGAGGTGACATCAATTCTGACTTTGATGTTACAACAAACAAAAATAGTGTAAGGGAACTATGTTACCTTTTGAGACAATTTAATTTGAATTACTGTAATTCTGCACCAACTAGAGATAAGGCTTGCTTAGATAATATCTTTACCAATGTAGAACTCTGTCTTGACTCAATTTTAGTAACAGATTTTCATTTTTCAGACCATAAGCCAATACTGTTTAAAGTCATGCTTAACAATGAATACAGTTCTAAAAATCTTAATCCTGGCAATTCAAAGTTGGTGGTGACTAGGCCAATGAACAAAGACAAGATTAATAATCTCATAAATTCACTTGCTGCATTTGATTGGTCTATTCCATTGAACAGACCAAATAACTTAAATTACCTTAACTCAACAATTGTTTTTGAAAACTTTTTTCAGAGTTTTATGTACACATTTGAGCTATGCATACCATCAAAAAGTTGTAAAGTCAATAATAGTAATTTAGGAAAGAATAAGAAAGATTTATCAAACCAGTGGTACACTCCTGAACTGGCTTCCATGAAAATGAATCTGTTGACTATGTTAGATATAAGCAATAGATTTAAGACCAACATTTCTGGGTTAGCCTATATTAAGTATAGAAATAGATACAAAGCAGCTCTTATAGAAGCCAAAAAGACCTATAATTCCAAACTAATTGAAGGGGCAAACAATAAATGTAAAACTGCCTGGAAATTAATTAGTAATGTTACCAACACACAGAAAACCCACAATCTTTCAATTGATCCTAATATCTTAAATGATTATTTCATAAACTCTGTTAATGAAATCTGTAATTACATCGCTACGCCCAGTGTCGAAGCAATCAACATACTTACTAAAAATTGTCCCGTTACTGTCATCTACCCGGAACCAAAATTCAAATTTACAGAAGTTACTACTGAAACAGTTATTGATATTGTTAAAAACTTCAAGTCCTCTGATAGTGTAGATGTGTATGGCTTATCTAGTAACTTAGTGAAGAAAGTAATTTATAGCATTGCAGAACCTCTGACCTTTTGTATTAATAAATGTCTATTAGAAGGATCCTTTCCAGCAGAGCTTAAAATATCCAAGGTAGTCCCTGTATACAAAAAAGGAGAAAAAGACAAACCATCTTCATATAGACCTATCTCTATTATACCTGTTTTTGCCAAAATATTTGAAGTAGTAATATATTTGCAGTTATGTAGTTATTTTGAATTTAATAAATTATTAAGTGAATCTCAATATGGTTTCAGGAAGCATAGATCTACAGTTGATGCAATAGATAACATGATTAGCATTATTTATAGGGCATTTGAAGATAGAGGCCTTGCTCATGCATCATTCTGTGACCTGAGCAAGGCATTTGACTGTGTTAACCATGAAATCCTGTTAAACAAATTAGCTCATTATGGCATACAAAATTCTAGCTTGGAACTTATGAGTTCCTACCTGTCTAACCGTCAACAAATTGTTTATGTTAGAAAAGAGAAGTCCAAAAAAGTACAAGTTAAAACAGGTGTCCCGCAAGGGTCTGTCCTTGGACCTTTTTTATTTTTGATAATGATTAATGACCTTCCAAAACACTTGGGATCTCATGTTGTATTATATGCTGATGATACCACCTTTTTAAATGTTCATAATGATGTTAACACCCTTAAAACTCTCACAATTAATACAATGACCGAAGCATCCCATTGGTTTAAAGCTAATGGGTTTTTACTCAATGAAAATAAGACTCAAGAACTAACTTTTAGCCTGAAAAATGTAAATGAGCAAAATTCTCTCTCTTCGTGTAGTGTAAAATTTCTAGGAGTACATATTGACCCTAAGCTTACGTGGGAACAGCATATAATATTTATTAGTTGTAAGTTGTCTAGGGTTATCTATCTGTTGAGAAGTCTAAAAAGCTGTGTACCTGATGTATTTGTTAGATCATCTTATTTTGCATTTTTTCAAAGTATCATTCTTTATGGATTAATACTGTGGGGTAATTCAAGTCATGTTATTAACATTTTAATTTTACAGAAAAAAGCTTTAAGAGCTGTCGCTAGTGCTCCACACAAGGCTCATTGTAGACCTTTGTTTGTACAACTTAGAATATTAACTATAATTAATCTATATATTTATACTGTATTAGTTCATATAAAAGTTAAGATGCCAGAGATGAAATTTAGAAATAGTATACACTCTCACAATACCAGAATCAAAAACCATATCTACATACCTTATCACCGGTTGTCTAAATCTCTAAACAGTTATGAAGTTATTGGACATAAACTATTTAATAGGCTGCCAGCAGAATTACAAAATTTACCTCTGAATACCTTTAAGACAAAATTATATGATTGGCTCGCTTGTAATCCCTTTTACAACTTAAAAGAATTTTATGAATGTGATATGGTTAGTCAGGTTTAAATTGATCTTGTTCATAGTATGTCAGTAATCTTGTACTTAAAATTAGTATGATAAATATGTTTAAACTACAACTTTGTATCTATTTCATTAATATTTTGCTTTCATGTTCAGTTGGGTAGTTATTGTGTTGTTACTTAATTTGCATATATTTCTTTTATGTTGTATATTGATGCTGTACCTTGTACATTACTTGTACTTAATTTTAGTATCAGTATTAAGGATTGACTTTGTCTATTGCTATGTATTGGCCTAATGACAATAAAATTTTATTTATTTATTTATCAAAAAAAGTTATAGTGATAAAGCATAGGTCTATAACCTTTGATAGAATGTATAGACCTTTGATAGAAGTTGACATTGGGAAAATTGAGAAGGAAATAAGCAATTTCATCATATACCACTTTCTTGAATTTTGTAGTTAGATAATGTAGATAAATAGCAATTGATAAAAATCTACATTTTCAATTTATCAGTTATAGTAATGTTTTAAATTAGCAAGCGTTCTTCAAAGTTAAATGCTTTGATTTAAAAGACAGCTCTTGTGAATGACTATATTATTTAACAGGTAATAGAATACAAAAAGCAAGTCAAGGCTCTAAAACAAAGCAAACTTCTTAATTGCATACCTCTTAAACAATGGGTAACTCTTTATGACAGAGTGTTGAATCTCCATGGTTCAAAGAATTTAAAACCCTATTACCCAATTTCTAAGTGCACCTTTGGTAGGTGAAGTAGGCCTCACTGTCAACTACTGCAACCACTTATTTCAAACCTGAAAACAAGCTTTTCCTGAGATATTCAGGCTTACAGGTCTAAAGAGTTTTGTGGACCAACTTAACCATTTGCAAGTCACAGCATCCGATGAACGTCTACAACCCAGACTTTGGCCTGTGGTCAAACTTTTTGACACCATAAACAAATTTTTACGATTCGGAACATTGAATATACTTACGCTAACGAATAAGATAGAAGAATTAGTAGATGTAATGAAGAATAGGAGTTTAGATGTGCTTGGTTTGAGTGAAACAAAGTGGAGAGGATGTGGAGAAAAGGAATTACGTGATGGATACAAACTTTTTTGGAGTGGAAATAGGAGAGGAAGGAATGGTGTTGCATTCATAGGAAATAAGAAAATTAAGGAAAGAATTGAGGAGGTGAAGTATGTATCAGATAGATTGATCAGTATGACAATTAAAATGAAGAAAGAGAAGTGTGTTATAATGCAAGTGTATGCACCACAAGTGGGATGCACAGACCAAGAGAAAGAGGATTTTGAGGTGGAATTAGAAGAGCATTTAGAAAATGTTAACATCTTAATGGGAGATCTAAATGCTAAAGTGGGTAGGGATAGGAGAGGATATGAAGAGGTGTTGGGGGCTTTTGGATATGGACCACGGAATGGAGAAGGCGAACGGTTGTTGGACTTGTGTACAAGAAATGGTTTAGCGATAGGGAACAGTAGATTCCAAAAAAGGGAGAGTCATGTTGTCACAAGATATAGCTGGGATGGAAATCAAAAAAGTGTCATTGATTACGTGATTGTAGATAAGCTTTGGGGAGAAAAGTTGACCGATGTAAAAGTGATACCAAGTGTAAACATGGAAGGAGATCACAGATTGTTAGTAGGAACCTTCAAATGGGTTAGTAGTTCAAAGGAGTTAAAAGGCGGAATTACTAGGATAAAAGTCTGGAAGTTACAACAGAAAGAAGAGTTAGAGAAATTTCAAGTGTTGGTAGGAAAGAAATTACCAAAAAATGAAACTGGTAACGTTGAAGCAGAATGGGACAATTTTAAAAAAGTATTGGTAGGATCAGCTGAAGAAGTGTGTGGAAGAACAAGGGGTAAGAAGAAAGAAAAGACAACAGACTGGTGGAATAAAAGAAAAATAGAGGCGGTAAGAGAAAAGAATGTAGCATTTAGGAAATGGTGGAAGAGTAGCAATCAAGAGGACAAACAGTCATATAATGAAAAGAGGCGTGAATGTAGCAAGATTATTAAAGAAGAGAAAAGGAAGTCATGGGAATGGTTTACAAACAAACTAGAAACAGATATGGAAAGTAATAAGAAGATGTTTTATAAAATGATGAAAAACAAGAAGAGATCGACAGAAAGTGCGAAACACATGGAAGACGAAAATGGAAGGCTGATTGAAAATGGAGAGGATATTAGAAAATTATGGAGAGACTACTTTGAAGATCTATTAAATTCGGGACTAAGAAGAGATGAGAGAGAGGAATTACGAAACGATAGCAAATTGTTGGAATTAGGAGAGATGACATGGGATGAGATCGAAAATGCAGTGAAGGGGATGAAGAATAATAAATCAGCCGGACCAGATGAAGTCACAGTTGATATGATTAAAGCATTAGGCCCTATAGGGTTACATTGGTTGAAAAGGTTATTTATGTGTGTTTTGAAGGAGGGTAGAATGCCAGAAGAGTGGGGAAGAAGACACATAGTGACTTTGTTTAAGAAAGGTAGTAGGAAGAGATGTAAAAACTATAGAGGGATAACATTAATGTGTCAAGTGGCAAAGATTTTTGAAAAGGTGATTTTAAATAGAGTAGGAAATTACATTGAAGATCATTTAAGCGAGGAACAGCATGGTTTTCGGAGAAATAGAAGTACAGCGGATTTAATTTTTGCAGTAAGACAGATAATAGAAAAGCATTGGGAATTTGAACAGAAAATAATTTGTGTTTTTATAGATATTGAAAAGGCATATGACTCAGTAAAAAGAAGTGCCATTTGGAATAGCTTAAGATGCATTGGTCTGGAAGAAAAGTACATTGAATGGATAAAGGAATTGTATAGAATCCACAAATGTCGAGTTAGGACGGTTGCAGGGTATACCAGATGGTTTGATATAAGGAAAGGACTGAAACAGGGAAGCGTTTTGTCACCAATATTGTTTAATGTGGTAATGAAGATAAATGTGGAGAGAAATTAAAGATGTTAGAGGAAATGTGGGAACTATGATGTTTGCGGATGAGGTAATGTTATGGGGAAGAAATGAAGAAGAGTTACAAAGACAATTGGATAAATGGACAGAGGTTATGAGAGTGAGAGGACTACGAATAAGTAAGGAAAAGAGTGAAGTGATGGTGATTGGAAGAGATGGGGAGCTGGAAAGACCTTTAAAAGTAGAAGGGAAGCCGCTTAAGTTGGTCGAAAATTTTACATATTTAGGTACGGTGTTTTCAAATGATGGAAGAATGGTGCAAGAGGTGACGGCGAGACTGGGGAAAGGGGCAGGATTTTACCAAAGTATTAGACATCTAGTATGGGATAAGGATATACCAAAGAAAGCTAAAGTTACCATGTACAAAACGTACTATACACCGATAGTTACCTATGGTGCAGAAGTTTGGAATATAACGGAGAGGGAATGGAGTAGGGTGCAGGCAGGGGAAATGAAGTTTATAAGAGGGATTAAAGGTAAAACAAGATTAGACAGAATGAGAAATGAAGAGCTGAGAAAAGGAATAGTTGAAGAAAGTTTGAGAGAAAAAGTAGAGAAGTCGAGATTGAGATGGTTCGGCCACGTAAAAAGAATGGAAGATGTAAGAATCCCAAGAAGGATGAGTGAAATCCAAATGAATGGAAGAAGACCTAGAGGAAGACCCAGAAGAAGGTGGATCGACGAGGTGAAACGGGATGTGGAAGCAAGAGCAATGGGGGTATGTGGAGGAAGAAGAATTGTGGAGGGACAGAAGAAGATGGAGAGGCCTAGTGAATACCCAGACCCGAAGATAATCGGAACGGGACAGGATATGTATGTATGTATGTATGATTACATGAGTGTGGATGACCTGTGTAATATGTATGATTACATGAGTGTGGATGACCTGTGTAATATGTATGATTACATGAGTGTGGATGACCTGTGTAATATGTATGATTACATGAGTGTGGATGACCTGTGTAATATGTATGATTACATGAGTGTGGATGACCTGTGTAATATGTATGATTACATGAGTGTGGATGACCTGTGTAATATGTATGATTACATGAGTGTGGATGACCTATGTAATCTGGTTACTGAGTTCGATTGTTTCTCATAAAGGGCTATTTATTAAAGTCTAATAGTCAGGGCAACTTTGGAACCTACAGCCTTAACGTGGATTCTAAACCACATAGTATTGGTCTAATTTTCAGCTAATTGATAAGTCTGATACTCAGTTCTCTCCCCTACACAACATTTGACCACTGACTTCCACCCAACATGGATACCCCAGACTTCTCTAGTAGTGTCCACGCCAAATGCAACTACTGAGCAGATGTCATGTTAGTATTAGGAGGACCGAGTATAGAGCCTATTGCCCACAATCTTCACAACACTTTGTCCCCAAGTAGCTTGGTTACAGCACTGCACCACCAGTGCTGACTTTAGTTCATTAATATTTATTCTCTCTCCTTTTTTTCTTTTTCTTTGTACTTCGGTAAAATCTCCTGGTCATGCATGTTAATCAATCAATCAATCGTTTATTGCCATGTTACATATTACAGTATCGACAAAGTCATAGTACAGCATACATGCTAAGTCCAAAAATATATCAATAATTTCTTATTTCTATACACAAATAGAATCAAAAATATCAATGTAAACTCTACAGAACATAATTGTTAAAACACAGATATATTATTAATGTTAAAAGTCAATGTTTTTCAAGTTGAAAAACTCATCAATAGAATAAAAAGGATTATTCAACAGCC
This sequence comes from Stictocephala bisonia, assembly GCA_035578905.1. Lineage (NCBI taxonomy): Eukaryota > Metazoa > Arthropoda > Insecta > Hemiptera > Membracidae > Stictocephala > Stictocephala bisonia. Next base: position 10,002 of record JAQJVL010011003.1, read on the forward strand.
AGGTATAAAGCTTTGTTAAAAATGTTTTCTCTGTATACTTTTCAATTATAGGTATAAAACAATTATATATCCTCAAACAAATAACCGAGTGACTATTAATAGATTTACTCAATCTATTAAAACCAATAATTGCTTGACTTTTTTGCCTTGTATTATAACTATGCACTGTATTATTCTTATTCTTATATATGAGACGCCGACCAACGTTGTTGGTATTTTAAGGCGAATATGAATGGTTATATGAGTGTAGGATGAGTGTGGATGAGTGTAGTCTGGTTACTATCTGAGTTCGACCGTTCCTCAGAAGGC
>JAQJVL010011004.1:0-10293 GCA_035578905.1 Stictocephala bisonia
AGTCAGTGATTAATAACAAATTATCATTAATATATTTATTTGAGTGATTGTCACATTAGATTTTGAGCTGTTAAAATGTTTGAACTCTAATATTTTTTTTTAATTTTAGATTAATATGATAAAAAAAATGTTAGCTGACAAAAAAACCACATGCTATATATACAGTATATATTCTGTGTTTGATCTTAAAAATACAAGAATTTTTATTTTCAATCAAAAAGTTCTTGATACAGCACAATACTTAAACGATTTATTAATTAAAGTTCAGGAATCGTTAAATAAAACATTATCATTCGTTAGTTAACTTCATTTAATTAAAGAAAAACCCTTTCACCTCCCACAGTGCATCGTCGAAAAGTTTGATGAACAGAAAGAATTACAGGTTTGCATTATTTACTTAATAAAATAACCTATGATCTGTTAAGCTTGTGGAAGCTCATACACGACGAGGAAAATGTACAGCTTTTGATTACAAATTACGTAAGATTCACACTGTTCATTTACTTACACGATAAATCTCGTTCTAAGGAGATATTTCCCCCCGGAAATCCACTTTTAGCGTGGAATGCAACGCAACGTATTGTAAATGGGGCCACTCGTGGAATGAACTACTCGGCTTGATTGTTTAAACGTTGGACGGCTCGATATTTCAGTCAATAGTGAATAAATGAAAAGTGCCTTTTGTGGTTTGTTGGAATTGTTAGTTTTCAGATTAATCCATGCAATTCTATATAAAACGATACTTGTGGGATTTATGTATTTTTGATAGTATCAACAATTCAAAAACAATTCCGTGTCCGTTTTGTAGTAAACTGATAAACCCGAACGATTTCAGAGGCTCATTCGTTAAAATAACTAATAACCACGAACACATATTTAGGTAAGCGTTACTTCAATACGTAAATTGCCAGTGGCCTTGACTGGGGTGTTCCGACGTTATCGCAAGATAACGGAGTAGAGCAACATTTCTCCCTTGGATGGGTGACCGTCTGAGCAATCCCGTCCTTGCACGCAGCCCGCCTGCCACGTCACTGGTGATGGTTCGGTAGTCACCCTTAAGCCGTTGATCCCCAGGTTAAGTGTTAGAGAGGGCTTCTTAGTCCTAAGTTCGCTTGGTAAATTAAGACATACTTTAACTTTTTTTTTAAATATTTGTCAAATATAAGTGTACAATGTATACAGCTTCATTAGTAATTACAATACTATTACTAGTGGACTTGTAATTACTAAAAAAATTACAACAATGACTAATTATAATTGGGCAAAACTCTTGAACTTTTTCAGGTATAGGATTTTGCAGATTACGAAATTCTGATGACTTTTGCCATCGTTAATGTGAATAAATAATCGGTTCGCAATATTGAATAAAAATACTTAACCTTTAAAGACACCTCAAGATATTTACTAATACAACAATATTTTGCGACCGGAATGTTTAGCCACCACATAAATTAATGTTGTAGTCATAGTTTTTGTCAACTGAGCGATTTCCTTCAAACATAACCATAGAAATAAGCCTTAGAGCACACCATATTGTGTTTATCTCTTTCAATTCTAATACTTACTTATTTGACTAAAAGTTGACCGAATTATTCAACGAAGAGTATGCTAGGTACCGTTCACGACCGAGACAGAAAAATGTCTCTCATTCACGTTACAGGACTTGTACTTTGATGGTACAGTAAAATAGTGCTTTTCATTTGCGAAATAGAGACTTTTTACCTCAATCACCAGTTTACATGGACCATTAGGCCTGTGCTTGAACTTCATTTGACTCGTGAAGAACCGTCATGTAGATCAGTCAACTTCCTGGATATGAAAAGTAATTAAAGTTCATAAGTTAAGGTCTTTCTTAGAAAACAAACTTCATTCTTTCAAGTCACCGATATACAGTGAGAAAAAAATGGAAACACTTTCAAAACTTTTGTATTACTCCACTTGTAAAAATGAAATCTTGTACATGATAATGGTTAGAAAAATCATACTTTTGACGCCATTAGCTATATTTCATCTTTTCAGGGGGACGGACCACGGGGAGTTGAACAAAATCTTCAATGTAAGCCTAGGTCTAGTTTTGTATTAAATAAAAGGTCCATTTAACAGAAATTAACTGCCGCAAATCGGACTTTGAAAGATTTACCCTTTTCGGAGTAGCGTTAATTTGAATTTCAAAGTAACTAATTTAAACAATATTATTTATCAGCTATTTTACGGTTTCATGTAAATTATTCTGATAAAAAATTATACTTTATGGAACACAAATATTAAAAAATAAATAAATAAATAAATTATCAATGAAAAAAATAACGTTGTTGTGAAAGCGTTTCCATATGTTTTCCCATCCCGTAGTTTTGTAAAGTATACCCAATAAAAAGAAGGTCGCAATATACCCCACTTATGTTTAAATAGTACAAACCTGTCTCCAATGGGTTACTCAAAATTTTAGTTTATTTTTATGTTTAGGGCGTTTATCTGAAATGGCTCATATCACACAATCCTATATGTAATGTAACTGGACAATTTTCTGTGGGTGCATTTTGACTGAGGCACAGTGGATTCGGAAGCATGAGTTTTTGCACCGTTTTCATATAGTCCCTACAGCCTTAAGTTTGCCATTGTTTTACATACTGGCATAGTAACTTGCAGATATTCCACATTCAGTGTGTATAATAAACATTTTTTAACTTTACTCGCCAGTTCAAATGGACTTGCAAGCCTGTGCGTGAACCTTATTCAACGAGTGAAGTACCGACCGTTGGCTCTGTGGGGATTCGAACCTTGGACAATGCCCTCCGGAGTCCAAAGCCTTAGCCATTGAGCCACCACGCCGGCAAGTCCTACCCACATGAGCAATGTTCGTGTATAGGTGGGTATGAGGGCCATCACGATTGGTAGGATGTGATTGTTCTGTTTGACGGCTGTAAATCGGGACATTTGATGTAGAATTGGGTGTATCTCAAGGGTCGAACATTTGTCATTTGCTCTTTATTTTGTTCATTCACAACGTTTATAAGCTTGATTAAGGATTGTCAGTTTTTGTTGTATGCTAATGACAATTGATGAAATAACCAGTATAATTAAAACAATTTCTCCCAATCTTTGACGGACCTACGCGAGATTTCATTAGACAGTTTTACCAATCCACCAATACACGTTCAGTGGTCCTGACCCACCCAACCACTCATACACGTACATTGGTACTGACCATGAATAATATGGCATTTATCGAAGGTAGAGTGGGACTTTTAAGATAAATGTTATGATGGTTGTTGATTCTTGTAATAACATGTTTTATATAAGATTTAGAGTTCATATGCGTTTAAGAATATTTTATCAACCCTAAAATAACTTTAAACAGTTCGAACTTTAATTAGATATCACTTTTCATAGCGTAACTTTAAAAACCTCCAGTTTGTGCAATTCTTCTTTTTTCAATAAATGTAATATAAGGTGTCATTTCTTAGAAGTTCCTATTAAAAAATGTTAACTTACCCCTAAATTTTCGGAAAAAAGAGTCAACATTTTTCATACGTAAAAACTTCTCAGGTGGGCATATAATCACTCCCCGAAGTAAATAAATTCATAAAAACATAATATGGGGGTTGTGGGATTTTTAAAACTCCCTGTATGAATCGCCTTCGACCTAGGGTGCGACTTCCAACTATCGTTTACATCATTGCATTTTATATTCCCAAAAAACAAAAATACCCTCCATATGACAGCAAAAATTAAAATTTTAAACAAATGACAAATCCGATAACTGGTAAAGAAAGGAGTGATGGTTGATAACTTTTAAAACATACATATTTTTCAAAATATAAGAAATAATTTCTGTAATAAAGAAGCGAAATTCCCTTTTTAACTGTTTATATTGTAGGGACTTATTATATAGACTCTTGTGTTTAGGGTGTTCTATTTTGGCACTCTTAGAAAACAAATTGCATTATTTTCAGTAGATACCTTTTAGGACGTTGAAAACGTCCCAGTGGACAACGTGACATTCTCTTTTAAAGACAATAAACATGAGTCCTACACGGTACACACAACGGGTGCTACGCCCCAGAGTTTTATTTGTTTTAAACAGTTTTACAGTTCTATGCAACATTTTATTGGTGAAACGACTGTTCCATACGTATCAATTTGCTGTTAGAAAATTGGGTCTGTACACGGCGCGGGTGATGCAGGTTGCGAGCCTAGACTGACCCAGGCTCGCAACCTGCACCATCCGCGCCGTGTACCGACTTAGCATCTGTCATATTTTAGTCGTAATAAATGTCCACTTTGTGTTTTTTTGTGTGTCGTGCGTCCGTGTGTGTCAGTGGTTTTCAAGACTTATGACGATCTCACAAGAGTGAAGATTTTATGTATTTTAGGCTTGAAAATGACTACGTGAGGTAGTCGAAACCGGTCGCCATCTGACGACGTGTTGGGCCACTTGACTGAATATAAGGTAATATAAACCTCTAATATAATTAGACAGTGGTCCGGAGGCAATGCATTATGAAATCCATCTAGATAATAATTTATCATGGGACACTCATATTTTTAAGTTAGAGAGCCAGCTGAACTCTGCTATTTTTGCCCTTAGATGTTTGTCTTCATTCGCCTTAGTAAGGTCCTCAACCTCGCGTATTATGGCCTTATTGAGAGTCGATTGAGATATCGAATTCTTTTCTGGGGTTTCTGTAATTCTACTTTATTTAATCGAATATGTATTATTCAGAAGAGGGCGCTAAGGATCATCTGGGGTCTGGATCACAGGTCCAGCTATAGGGAGCTTTTTTGGGCGGGTGGCATCCTCACACTACCCAGCCTATTAATATATGAGGTGGTGGTATATGTTTTTAAAAATAAAATCAAATTCCCTATCCATAATCATAACTACAATACTAGATGTTAAAACAATTTTACCATTGAAAAGTGCAATCTGGATCTTTTTATAAAATCAGTATTTAATTTTGGCCCTAAATATTTTAATCTTCTCCCTCAAAATATAAAAACAATCAATCTCTACTGAAAACCCGTTTGAAGAGTCATTTGGTCGGGAGGGCTTTCTATACTATTGATGAAACTCTTATGCAGCCTTAAGTTGTGTTGTTGGCTGTTTTATTTTTATTTAACTACCTTAAATACTTTTTCTTATTGTAGCAGCTCTTATTGTAATAAAATAAATGTCAAGATCGGCTGAAGTGTAGGCCATAGTGAAAAATTTTCTTAGTATTAATTTACTTATGACATTATTTGTGTATTATTTTATGTTCTTGATCAATGATGTTATTTTTGTATTAAGACTTTAGAATAGAATAGAATATATTTATTTCCTTCATTCCTTACAAATACAAAATAGAATACAAATGGGAAATTTTGTCATCGATTTCTTGTATATGATGACAGCGCAAGTTAAATAAATACTCAAACTTTCACTTGACATTCTATAACAAGTTCAAAGTAGCGGTCCACTGCAGCGCGTCAACAAAGGCTATTGTTGCTTATCATAGAGATAACAGCAAATACGCACATGCACTCACACACACAGGTAGGCTGAGTAGTATAATTGGTGTTCATTTCAAATTTGAGTGACTTATCACTAACACCTTACACATAATTTATATAATAATACGTAATTTATACATAAATATAATTAAAATAGAAATAATACAATACCAATATATACATAATATAGTACAGTGAATATATATTATATGAAAAGTATCTAATATGATAGTGCACATATATATACATACACTATATGTTTCTTAATACAGTATGATAAACAAATGGGCGGCTGATGTACATTTACTTGCAAAATACGTTCCTAAGGGAACTTACAAAAGGATACTATGACTAAGGGTTTTCACAGCATATAAAATAATAATCAAGAAGAACTTAGGCTAATAATTGTTTGAATATGCTATACTATTGTAATATTTGAAAAAAGTCAATTAAGTGATTTCTTTGTAAAAGAAATTTTCTTACATTAAACTGAAAGTTTTTAAAATTACTTGCATATAAGACTGTAACAGTTCATATTGTGCCAATAAATTCATCTTGAATCTTGATTTGATTTGGGTTAGTCACTTTACTCCTCAATGCATTCCCAAAATTCCTTACTAGGCTTTGGTTTAAGAACATTTTTTATTCCTTTCTGTTCTTGGTTTCCATTTTTATTTGTTATTTATTATTATTATTTTTTTTTTATAAATGTTTATTCCACCATAGCTAAAAATATTAAAACATGGTATAGTTTACGTAAATATGTTTACTGATGTTTTGAAATCGATTGTTTATTAAACATCGGAATTTCCTAAATCTTTGGGTGAATGTATTCAATGTTCTTCATATGACTTGTACTTTACTAAATATTAATGCTTAGTAAGTGTTAAATGGATATTACCTACAATATTTAGCATAATAAATGTGTATTTCTTGGTGAAAAAGCATGAACAAACTAATAAACGAGCATATAAAGCAACGTTAAACAAAGTAATTTTTTGTACACATTAAACACATTTCCATAAGTATTTCTTTATAGTACTGATGGTCAGTCATTTTATACAGAAGTGTTATGTGAAATGTATCGACAAAAGCATACGTTTTTACAATGCAATCTACTTCACTCATCTCAATAAATCCTAAATACTTCATTTAACTGAGCCACGTGGTTTGTTGATTAGTTTTGATTCGACCTATTTCCCACGAACAATCCAGCGGCATATAAAAGTGAAGGGAATTGAGTTAGAAATGACCAATCAGGGAGTGGCTAGTAGAATAGCGGTGGTCCATGTCTCTGTTAGTGTTATCACCTAAATGTCACATGCCACGAGAGGGAGAACTCCACTCTCTGTATCCCTGGTGTATTGTCAGTAGTATAGAAATGGCGGTTGAAGCGCAACCTTGGACTTTGTACTGTTATTGTTTACAAATTTATCACCACGTGTTGACCTTGAGGTCAAGTTTACTATTGTTTACTACTGCCACGTGGCGACCTTGAAGGTCAAGTTTACTACGAGCACGTGGACCCCCCGCAACGTTGTCCTAGGTCAGTGTTGTTTTGGTGTGGTGTTGACCCCTTTACTACAAGCACGTGGACCCCCCACGACGTTGTCCTAGGTCAGTGTTGTTTTGGGTGTGACGTCACGCCGCGCTCTGACGTCACGGCGTATTTATTAAATTAATTGTATTTATTGTGTGGGCAAAAAGTGTCGACGGCCGTTGCTGGGATCGATCCTAGAACCTTCCGTTTGTGAAACGGAGTCGAATCCACTGCGGCACAGTGACACACCCGAGAGGATAACGTAAGTAGCGGCAGAAGAACGTGTGCCTTCGTTCGCTTCGCTTACACCGAGCCAGTACACGTTATACTATATGAAATGTATTTTTAATTCGTATTTAATACCGACCATTTCAACCGAAAAAAAATCAGTTTCTCTTTATACTATATAAAATGTACCAACTGTTTTTTCGCAGTGTTACCAACTCGCACGATTAATTGCCAAAATATATCTCAGTGCTGCCAACTCACACGATTTATTACAATATACTATAATAAATACATATACGATACTTTTAGTTATACTATATTAAATACAAACACGTTTTTCAAATTCGTTATCCTTTTATATCCTTTTCAGTCGTGAATAAATACGTTAAAACGGTCGTTAAGTATTAGGCGAGCAAAGACTGGTAGGAGTTATCAATTTTACAGTTGCCGCGCGCAGCATACAAATTGCCATTATCAAATCAGCGTGACCCGGCGACCTCTCCGTAAGATAGTCGCGACTGTCTCGCGAACTGATTATGTGACTGCTGCTCATTTCTGCTAGCCTGATACTTTGTTTTTCATTACATGTTGTTCGGATTCCATATTTAGGTGGTTTATATATAGAAAATAAAAATCATATTATATTTTATTTAATATTTAATTTAGTATTTAAAAATCGTAAGGTAAAATACTATTCTATGAATTTAAATAGTACCTACATATAGTATGTGATATTCATATAATAATTAATATTTAAATTTTCGAAAACTCTATGAAAAAGGACAGGTTGTGCTTCAATTAACTAGTGTATTTTTTCTTGTTACACAGTATTAATTTGAATAATAGTAATATTTTGTATTTTATATAGTATTAATTTATTCTGCCCATCTAACAAATAAACCAGAGGGTTTTTTGTTGATGTTGTATAGTTTTTTTCATAACAGGTGATTTTTGTTTACAACAGCTGATGTGTCTTCTGCTACCAGAGAACTCTTTGTACATGAGAAAATTTTCTAAGTCTAATTTTGCTGATGCAATATTTCATCATCTGTACTTTGAGTTTGGATCTTGACCACCACGCGGCCTAACACGTGTGCACGCGGTCGGACACATGTTCAATTGACGTCATTTTACTGGTATAAATACACCAATATTTCAAGCTAGCAGCATCTGCAGTTTCACAGACAAGAGAATTAACTATGTAAACATTTTAAAAATAAATGTTGATGTTATGTTTTAGGTGTTCTGCCTTCTGCAGTCTGTGTATCTACCTCCTTCTCTCAACTCAGTCTTATCTACCTCCTTCTCTCAACTCAGTCTTGCTTCGCCCATCCTTCTAGCCACTACATGTCTTTAGAAAACATCGACCAAAGTAAGTAACCATTTTCAATGTTTTTTTTTTTTTTTTTTTTTTTTTTAATTATTCTGATATACCATTTGAAATAAATAAGGGAGATAGGATGACACAACTAATATGTGAAAAACGTCAAGCCTATAATAAAAGAATTGCATGATCCATAGTCAAATACTAGTAGAGGAGACAATTAGCTCAACAGAATATAATTTTAACAATCCCCTACGGAAGATGGAGGTTTGTTGTAATGTCTTCAAATTACTTATATATAGTTAAAATTAATTAAATAACAGATTATTATATTGTTTGTTAAAAATAGATTATAATTTATTGTTTGTTAAAAATAGATTATAATTTATTATTTCTTTATGTATGGGTATGATGGAGAGCATCGACCTTACATCTATTTTGTCTTCTGATTTGATGTCCACTGAATCTTCTCAGAAGCAACCCATGACACAACCTCCATCTTCTTCAGGCAATAAAAGAGCGTCGAGAGGAAAAAATAAACCAAGTACCATAACCGCAAGTAACATAACCGCAAGTACAACACGTAATTCATCTCTAACTCAAAATAATGATAGTTCTTACACCTTGAAAGGGGTTATAGAGATTTTAATATTGCTTGGATTGAATTCAGTTTCTCTTTGGGAAAAGACCCTTTATGCAATACGTACAGGTGTGTCTGACTTAATGAATTCAGAAGTTACAAGTCTGTATTTTCACTTAAAACTAGCCTCCAATGCAATTGGTTCAGGTGTTGCTATGTCGGGAGATTTGTCACAACATAAGTTAGACTATATGAACGAAGTAGAGAGGGAATATGAAGAACTGATCGAATATACCGAACCCCTATTTGAAGTGTACAGTAAAAACAGATATTCAATTGAGTCGGTAAAATTGCTTCATGATCTCGTTAAAAAGTCAATGAATGAGAACAAAGAGCAGGTAAAAAAAGTAGCTGAGAACAAAGAGCAGGTAAAAAAAGTAGCAGACACCGATGAAGATGATGTATTCAATTTGTTTGGACTAGGTGTTGGGAAAAAGTTTAAAGGAACTACACTGATAAGTCAACAGGTTGCTATGAGAAACGAAGATACTGTCAGAAAATGTACTACTCCTGGAGAAGAGGGTCGGTATTTATTAAAAATTGAAATAACGGATTGTGACGACCTGAAAGGAATTACACCAGACAGGTATTGGACGAAGATTTCAAAGAAGGTTGTGTTTTTAGTAAATGATGATAATGATCCTGCGTTTGAGAAACTCAATGAGATATGGACTGAACAGGCTAAACGAATTTTAAATATGAAAGATGCGAAAAAGACTGAATATGATGACAGTGAGGACAAACCTAGAAAGAGGACAAAGTGTTCCCGTTAATATGAGGACAAACCTAGAAAGAGGACAAAGTTTTCCCGTTAATATATTTATAAATAAGTTTTTTCATTTAATATTTTAAGATTTTATTCTTTATTTACAGATGGATCATCATTTGCCTTTTAAAAAACGTAGATTGATAACAGTGGAACCAATGGAAACAGACGACATTTCAAGCACATCTAGATGCATTACTACAACTAATGCTGGTGAAAAAGAGGATAAAGATGACGAAGAAGATGATATGATAAACACATTTGAAAAAACGAACGAAGAAATTTTTAGGGTAAAAATAAAC
>JAQJVL010011005.1:0-10306 GCA_035578905.1 Stictocephala bisonia
GAATTATTAGAACCTGAAGTTGTAAAACAAAGGGGTAATTTATGAGATGAAAACTTATTTTTGTGAATAAAAATTAATGTAATTAATAATATTGCATCAGAATAGCAGATAATTTTGAATAGTATATGAGGCAATGGTTTCTGATGTCAATTACTTGCTGTAAAATGTAGTGCAAATTTTGAATGGAACATTATCTATTTGCTAATTGCATTTGGAAGATACAGTCACAGACTAGGTAATTTTGAAATCATAACGTTGTAAGCATAATACATAATTAAATATAAACTGAAATAAAATTATTATAAACATATGTACAGCAAGTACGTAATTATAATTGGACGTATTCGTGAATGGGCCCAATCGAAGTACAGTTTAGCACTGCTTTGATACTTTGACACTCTTGTTCCACTCTTTACGACTGAGCTACTTTTCCCAATAGACCGGGTTGTTATGGTTGTTTTCTCGTCCAAATCTCTGGCCAACAGAAAAATGTTTTGCGTAAATGTATTTCCGTTTTAAACGTCAGTTTATGTTAAACCTACGCTTTACGTCTTTTTTATAGCTCCAATCTATTAAGCTATTATTAATATACTCGTATCATAGATTTTTTTTTAATATTAGTATATATACTAGTCAATTATATTCTAAAGTAATAAAACTTGAGAAAATTATTAATTCTTAGGTGAAGTAGTACTTATAACTACCATAACTTTGGACAACACTTAAAATTATTAAGTTAAAAAAATTATAAAAAGTCTAATATATGTATTGTTTTATATTTTACGAACATTAATTTTTCTTTTTTCTCCGTTAGTATATATTCAGAAATATTGTATCATCAATGTAGCACATTACAAAGGTGTGGTTGTCCCTTATCTCTATTCGGTTTATATTAAAATGGAAATGTTCCAGTGTCTCTTGTATGTTACCTCAAACCAGTGCGTCCGAAAGGAGTTACCTCAAAAGAGAAAAATACGTACGAGGAAGTCATATGACCGATGATAAATTTCTTAGTTCTTGTTACATTTAAAATTATTTACATTTGGTATCTGATATTTTTTTCTGAAATAAATATTATTAATTTTATCAAAAAATATGAACGTAAGGTTACAATAAAAATTACAGAGCATAATTATAAACCGAAACCTTTTTTTAATTATATATTTGTATAATATGATTCTTTTTTGCATAAAAAAATAATAGAAAAAATTGGGTGTGCGTCGGACCACACGGTGGAAGTTATACTTCTTTGGCCATTCTCATACACCCACTCACGCACACAAACAGACAGGATATATAAATGAAATATAAGACATTTTTCAATATTATTCAATATATTTATCTTCAATATATTATACGTGACTTCATTATTATATTATACACCTATATTATCATTATCAGTAATTTCTTCTATAATCATTCTTTCATCTTGCTCATTTCCTGGTTGGTCATTAGATATCGTACTGTATTCCAAGAAAGACACAATTGGCTTATGATAACTAAAGTAAAAGCTGGGATTAGTAATTCCTAGCTTAGCCACCAGCGGCGCTGCAAGACAGTAGTGTCGTCGAAATGAATCAGTGTATGTATATATTGTGGATTCGGTGACCCTACTGTCTTGCAGCGCTATCGGTGTTGAAACTTGGTACTGTTAATTCCGGCTTCAAAAGAATCTGGGTTTTTTTTTTTTTTTTAAGCATACAAAAAAACGTAAAATCGATTAATCGATAGTTCTTAAAAATTTGTTCTTACTTTTCAGCGTGACGCGGTTTCTCGACCAACATCCCATCCCAAAGTGTCTAACGGGCGCAAAGAAGTATAACTTCAAAAAAATTGAATCTAAGACTAGGCAAATGAGTCATTCATTTTCAAAATAATTGTAAAATGTGTGTCTTCAGGAAAAAATAATTTGGTCAAAGAAAAAAACAATCTTTTTCTAATTGTGGGAAATTATTACTTTCAAAAATTTTCAGGTATTCGTTAAAGAAAATAAAGTGTCCCTTCACTGGTTCCCAAGTTTTTAGGTGTAAAAAATATCACTAGTGCTTGATTGAAACTGCTGGGAGATAAATCGTGGATGCGTTGAGCGTTTTCCGTGTTTCCAAACTCACCAGTTGTTAACATACCCTCGGGACCACTCCAGATCTGTCCCATCCTTCGGGATGAATAGACACTGATGGTTATTTACAATTCCGGAAAATGCCCATTTCGATTATCCTAAACATATTTTAAACAAATTTGCAACCCTACTTTTACTATTTAATCAGTTTAATGTATTTATTGGTTTTGGTATTCGCGTATAAAATAATAATATAAAACACGTAACATTAAACATTACATTTAACATTTGAAACATTAAATTAATCATTTTTACTTCAGTAAGTGAATTATAACGAGAGTAACAATAAAAAATGAAATAACCTCTATTACGCTTTTAAATTTAGCTGATAAAACTGGGAAAAGGATATAATTTCCTCAACTACAAATATTTATGAACATTCAATTTACTAAGAAAATAAAAAAAATCCTGTACTTATAAACAAATAATTTACTAAGAATTGATGGCACTATTAATAATGTTAGTTGGACATTTGCCATCATTATGGGAAAATTAACAATCACGACGTTTCGATTTGGTAAAACCCAAACCTTTTTCAAGTGCTAAAAACTAAATTACATCTACACAAACATGTTATAAAACTACGTTCTTAAACTAAAAAACTTATCTACTTTAATAATTATCTACATTTTAACCTAGATCCTAGAATGGGGTACAACAAAATTAACTTCTAGTTTAAGAACGTAGTTTTATAACATGTTTGTGTAGATGTAATGTAGTTTTTAGCACTTGAAAAAGGTTTGGGTTTTACCAAATCGAAACGTCGTGATTGTTAATTTTCACGTAATGATGGCAAATGTCCAACTACATTTGTCTCCCTCATCTGATACTCCATCATTAACAAATTTCAAAAACAAAACTATTAATAAGTTTATTGTTTAAGAGACGAGGTATTTACCCAAACACAATGTATCTTCTAGTGATGGATAATACATGATATTTATACATTAAAAGGTGATAGTAAGATAAAAGCAAATTAAAGTAACACGTGAAAAAATGAAAAAATATAACAGAATAATTTGATTACGAACCTATGAAAGTATGAAAACTATAAATCTTAAGCTTGTGAACTCCGGTAAGTTTTGAACGATTGCTCGAATTGTCTTCCCAACAATGCATTGCTGCTAATGGGGTTCCATTGATCACCTAAACCCATTCATGGAATACTTCCACTGTTCCCTTAATATGCACTTTTGACTTTCTACGCTGCAGAAGGTCAAGAATAGGAACTAACCCCAACTCCTCCTACTTTTATTCCTTGTCAACAAAGTCCTTGTCCGACTTTGTACGTAAGTAGATTTCGTCATAGTTTGACTTTGTATTGTTTACTATTAAATGTTATTAATAGTGAATGTGAAAGATTTTGAAACGTTTCTTGATTGAGTGTAGAGCGTGATATGTATCCTTTAATTACCATAGCTACTATTCGGATCTTATATTTTTGCATTATTTTGTTAGTTGAAGTTAAATTCATAACAAATTTAATCGTTAACAAATACCAAATATTATCGGTATTATCGGTGAGTTCGAAGACTTTCAGAAAGAGTGTTAATTGTTACTACTAAAATCACGTTATAATGCTTTATAATTATTATATAAAAAAAAAATTAGTCTCAATTCCAATGATATCAGTGTTACGCCTTTGTAGGTTTTTACAATAAACCTATGGAGACAATTCTCGTGAGATGAGATGAACTGACAAACCAGTAGTACTCGGCTGATCTAGCACAAGTTTCAGCAGAATAGAATTAAAAAAATACAGGCTTCCAAGTTTTTTTAATATTAAGTAAGATATTTTCATTTTATGACAAAATTAAAAATAAAATTTTAAAAATAATTATTTGTTAATCCAATGAATTATGCTATAATTAGTACTTTTCATGTAATGAGTAGAAATTTACTAGCACAACTCAATCCTAGTCAACTTTACTAACACAATCTCTAATATGTACTACCCCGATAGTCCACCTTGAATAAACACAACATCTTGACGATGGCAACTAACGTTAGCTCAACGATTCTAATATAATATTACAAAATGATTTGAATGAACATTTTTATTTGGTGTCTTTTTTTAACCGAAAAAAAAACGTTTCGTAATAAACACTAATCTAAATATATTCTGAATTAATTAATTTTACTACTGTAAGGTGAATTTTTATTACATAATTCAAAAATTATAAATCATATTAGCTATTGTTATTTTTCTATTTTATCCAATGCCAAACAACTGCTTAGTATAACACATTTTTTGTTGTATATACTTGATAGAATATAATAAGTTTTAGAAAACAACAAGTTTTTAAAAATATTTTACAAATTAAAAAGAAGTAATCATTTTTCTAAAAGACAAATTTTACTCTGTGAACTCACGACTTGGCCGTACTCTGTGGAAGCAGAACCAATCGCATCTATCTCCTTGTTTTCCTACCCCCTCCACCTCACCTTGTCTTGAGTAAACAGCCTTCAGTTGTTTGACATAGGAAATGAGGCGGTGAATCGCTTCTATGAAACTCATTAACGTATGTGTTGTACAAACTATTTACCTCTACTATTAATTAAAATAAACATTGGACTAAATATTTCACTGCGTTGACAGTCTGTATTCAAGAAAAATGAAATTGAATACATGTTGATTCGTAAACAATATAAAAAATTTATGATAGAAATTCTCACCCTTATTTATATTTCACTTCTTATCATAATAAAGTTTTGTAAACTGGTAAATTGACGTTAAAATTTGTAAAATTAATGAAGTATGATGTTTTACTACCTAAATAAATTTATAATTACTGTACATTCTCATATATGAGACACCGATACACTTGTTGCGTATTTAAAGGCAAATATGAACGATTGTATGAGTGTGGATGTATAGTCTGGTTACTAACTGAGCGACTGTACCTCAAAAAGGGCCCTTTTGGCTTATTGCAACATGGATGACAAGGTAAATTAAGTTTAATGGAAAAATAAATGTTCAATACATCATGGAGCTGAAGAACGGAGTTTAAATCATAAAATGACAATTAATTATTTAAATAATAATTTAATTAATTTGAAACCCTAACAAATATATGTAAAAGAATGAATTTGGAAGATTTACTGTAAACAAATTTTTATAAGTCGTTTTGAATAAAAATTTCAATAAACCTTGTCAATCCGATTACCCCAAACAAATACTCGTTTGTAGAATTTGTATTGAATAAATTGTTTTCAGAAAACTTTCTTTTGTTGCAGTGTTTTTTTTCTCCCCTTATAAACAGTTTCAATAAACTATTAAATATTTGACTACATGACCTAATTTATGGTTCTTTGTTTCTCTAGAATTATTAAGTTTAACTTCAGATAACATTGTGACAATAAGTTTATATATAAATTAAGAGGGTTTGGTAATTTATCTGAGGGAAGGTCTAAATAAACTTTTTTAAATTAACAGAAATAACAATATTACGGTAAAATCTAATGTCTCTTTTTACAATATACACTCTCTTTATAAATAGCTGACGTATTATTCGGTGTACAAGAATCAAATAATACATCTATTTCGGCACTGAATTTTCAGTTCCATGGATACTTTAATTAATTTTTAATTCACAAAAAAGTTGTATTTAATATATTTAATTTTACAGAGTTAGAAAGGACACTTTTGTATATTTAGCACACATTTTGCAAGGAGTTTACAACTATTAAGCCATATGTTAATTTTTATAGCGTTTGGTTGGTGATAAAATTTGATATATTAATTACCAATTTGTTTATATTGAGCTACGTTCAAGTCAAATCTACAATCGCTGATGAATCAAAATGTTTTAATAATTAAAATACTTAAATTGAGGATAATTCAGGAAACAATGGATAAAAACAATAAAAAATAAAAAAAGTTGGAGTCTGATGGTTTTGTTGATAGTTTATTGACAATTTTTTGGTATGGCAATACATTTTTATTCCTTTTTGTATTAAAAAAATAATGTTCATACATTTTGTAGTTACAGTATAATACATTAATTTATATCTTATTTAAACTCATTATTTTAATGTATACAAGTTTATACACAAAATGTTCAATACTAGTGACAGTTTCATTGTAATATATAACCCTTCATGTAAGTATTATACTTGTATTCACACCTATACCAAGTCCTATGTGATGTGCTACAAGCTGTTTAGAAACTCCAATGAAATTTTGATAGAGGACGAGCAAAGAATATACCTTCCACGAATGTATTCTACGAATGCTACTAAGGGAACTTTGGGTTCTCAGAATCTGACCACCAGAATATACTTGTGATAATGTTTTTTGGTTAAATTGAGTTGTTGAAAATGCTGTTCAAACAGTTTTTACATGGATTTGCACAAGCTATAATCCACTATTTACTTAAACGTTCATTGTTATGTTATTTTATAAGCATGGGATTTTTATGTAAATTTTTATCTTTTTTTTAATATTACTTAGTTACCCTCCATGTTGTGGGATACCTTGCAAAATGGGAGGTTAGGGGTAGATAATGTAATGGTAGGCTGCCAACACATCGAAAACAAAGTTCAAAGATAATATTTAAAGCTCACACCATATGTACCACGCTTAATATTTTAAATAATTTTAATATCTATACTATTAATATTTAATTTTAAACCTATTCTCAAAACCATACAAGAAGTGAACTAGGTCTTTCAAAATAGACATACTGAATTAAATTTTAAAAAGATCTCGGTATTAATTAATAACAATATATTGACGCCTTTTTGGTTTGTAAAAGACTTAGGATTTGATTAGTTTCTACCGGTTCCCACCCACCTCTACACCATGCCGTCTCCCCCTCACCTGATTGAGGCACACGATGCCACTATGACCTTTCAAGTTTCAAAGTGTTTTCTCACTTGGAGACGATAACTTGTATTGGGTTTAAAATTATAAAATTTATTTCACCTAAGCACAAAGACTTGTATGGATAAAACAATCTTTTTAAAACCTAAATCGTTAAAATGAGTGATGTGGCAATAACATTTGTTACTCATTTTATCTTTTGAGTAACAAATGATAAAATTTAATCATTTTTCCACGAGAGTAAATTTTTCCACCACATTTACTCTCATGGATAAATGTGATGACTCGATTTTTTAAGTTTTAGCTTTCACTAGGTTTAAAAAAAACTACGTCTATGCGGTACTGTTACTGTACAAACACTTTGATGTCACTGTAATATTAGTGTACGGAACAGCCCCACAGTTCACTGTGTAATGACACTGGATGGATAATTTTAGGCCAATGTACATTCTGACCACGTTTTTCTTTTGAAATTTATTCTAAATTCCATTTTACCTTATAATTTTTAAATACATTTTATTTTTACTTATATTTTTTATTGTTATTTAAACAATGAAAAAATAAAGATATTATTTTTAACAAGGCAGGAAAAATTCAAGCCTTGTATATTAATATTATTATATAAATATTAATATAAATTGAGTTTGTATATTAATATCTTTTAGGAAGGAGGCTTGGAAAGTGTCTGTACGTTAACATACCCTAACCTTTATGGTTACTTAATTTAATGTAACTTAATGTACATTTACTTCAAGTCCCTACTTAAACAGGCAACACAAGCGTCTATAACATATGTTAAGATAACTGATATACTATCCATCTAGAGCAAAAAGATCCTTTACCAAACATAGTTTACTATTCCCCACAGCATTTGTCCTATTGAGTATCAAGAGAGTCATATTTTAAACTATTTTGTGTGATAACGCTCCAACAAAAAATATGAATACATAAATTAAAATAAAATTCTCTCATAGAATAAAATAGTCTCAGAGATACCACTGAGTATGGGCGAAACGTTTGGTGTTGTAAATATTGTAGATAACACCTTCAAGCGGTCGTTATCGGTGGCTTTAGCAGTAAGTAAAGAGTATGACTTTTATTTTATCTTATAATAATTTTAATTCCAACCGGAATGTAATTTAGATTACGGAACCACAAAAACATAATTGTATTACCTCCAAGACACTTGTAATCGCAAGACGTGTTTACTACACACACACACATCTACAAACATCAAAACATTTAATTAAACGTCCCAATTTTAAACCAGGAATTATAAATTTATATTTCTTTTCGAATATAATACATACATATATCGAGTATCAAGTTAATTATTCGATTGTACTCATTAAAGCAAGCTCAGATGCGTCGATTAAACATGTGTTGCCGATTGTTGTCATTTGACAGCATGTTAGCCACTGTAATTTGGCACCACATTACTGACATCTGGCGGCCACATTAGTAAACGTTCCTTGCTTTAGGATTACAAGGATTAAGTTCACATTACTTCTCAAACATGGAAGCTGAATTAAGCTGTTAGAAACTCAGCTGAGCCTGGCACTCCCTTCCCTCTCTGAGCGTGAGATTTGTTAATTTATTTGTGTGTGTGTGTCTTTTTTTTAATTGGGATTATTGTAATTTATCCAGAACAGACAAATAATCAAAAATAATAGCTAGATATCTCGTAATACATTTTAGTAGTAATATATTTTAAAAACACTCCTGAAATGAAGCAAAAACTATAGTATGTTTGTCAAGTTCGTTTATCAATTTAAACTAATTTTAGCATAAATATATAACGAATTAATGTTTTCATGCATAAAAGCAATAAACAATGTAATTATTGTAATTTTTAACATATTTAGGCGTATTGTAAACGGAAATGGTTTCCGCCTTTATAATGAAACTGCACTGATTTTCAGGTGTAAAAAATGTATATGTCTTAAAATTAATTGGATTTATTGCTATTGAAATCATTAAACGTTATTACTTTCATAATGATTTCAACGTTAAATAAGAGTTTTAAGAATACGTTCCTTAGATAGCTACGTTGTTTTTGCATATTTGCATGTTTTATTCATCAGAGTGTTCGAATTGACTTTATCTCCATTATATTTCTGTTTGTATGATGTAAAATTACGCAAAATCTATATGACTGAAATGATTGTGTACACTTTTCATGAAAAAAAATTGTTTTGGTTTTTGTATCACAATTCTAGACAAGCATTTAAGGGTTCAAAATGATTTTTCAAATTTGCTTTGCGCCTGCAACTCCAAGGTATTCTTAGTTGTCATGTAGCTCCATGGACGGAAACACCAGCTGATTAGCTATGCCGTAATTTGTGTTCTTTTGACGGTTTTACTCATTTTAAAGTTAAATTTTTCGATATTTTCCGTTAATTTACTACCACTACATTTTATTGTTTCCGTTAATTCACTACCACCTGATAAATATTATATTGCTCAAAAAACTATTCCTCAATCATTTTTACGCCCACTGTTGTATTTCTTATGCGCTAGGAATCCGATATCATTGGCCTTATCGCTTCCCAAGAACTTACGGTGAGGGCATTCGGTGGTAAGTCAATAATTGGATTTAACTACAGAGTGTTATGTGATTCTTATTCTTATTCTGTTCTGTGTGGTTTGGTTTTTTTTGTTAACTTTGACACAGTTTGTCATTAACTTTGGTAGCCACTTAACCTAATCTAACTTCCTAACCTAACCTAACTTAATCTGACCTAACCTAACCGTAATTGCGATAAAAAAGTACTGGCAGTGAAGTAACAGAAAACGTAGGAGTAGTGATTTAACGGAAAAAAGGTCCATTTTTAGTAAGGGTTTTTTATATATGAATATCTTTAACAGTTCAAATGATTTTTGTGAACGTACTGAGCTATTTTTGCCAAGTTTTCATCTTGTATTGCACCACAGGTATTTAGCTATTTTTGCCAAGTTTTCATCTTGTATTGGAGCACAGGTATTTAGCTATTTTTGCCAAGTTTTCATCTTGTATTGGAGCACAGGTATTTAGCTATTTTTGCCAAGTTTTCATCTTGTATTGGAGCACAGGTATTTAGCTATTTTTGCCAAGTTTTCATCTTGTATTGGAGCACAGGTATTTAGCTATTTTTTTAAATAACGTATTGTTATTGCCTCTTCCGTTTCCCCCGACTAGAAGATCTTTACGCATAGCTCCCATTCATGGAATTATGATAACTCTTAGGGCGTTCTTATGATGAAATTCTCTGTAACAATAATAAGGGTGCTTTATTATCTGTAACAATAATAAGGGTGCTTTATTATAATCATTACTAAATTTACTTGTAACAATTTACCCCTAAGTGACCTTTATAAATAGG